>JZKD02S2142110.1:152330-175449 GCA_000966675.3 Picea glauca
TTTCATTGTTTTTGGGTTCCATCTTAATAATATATGCTGCAATTTAATAAGGCATGACATATAAATTAGGTCAATTTTTTTTATTAAAATAGAAAATTACAATAAACAACATAATGATATTCTCCTATTAGACAAAAAATGAAGAGTATTAGTTAAATTTGTGAACAAAAAAATAGAAGATATGGAAGTGCACTTATGACAAAGGTATTACAAACAACAATTTCATTTGAGAAAACTAGAGGAAATAAAGATTAGAAACAACCCATATTGAATGTAGAATATGATGCAATGATGAAGAACCAAACGTGGGAACTTGTTTCATGTATTAAATGAATAAATGTCATAGGTTCCAAATGGATTTATAAAACAAAATCTAATTGAAATGGGGCATAAAACTTCCAAGCAAGAGTCTTTTAATTAAGCTATCAAGTATGTTGGGCATGTTGGAGGTTGATATTAAGGGAGGAATAGATGAAAAATGTCGCCCTCTACTTCTCTTTTTCTTGTAATTTATATATAGTTATTTTTAGAGGGGAAATGTTAGGAAATGAAAGAGGGGAAATGTTACACAATGAAAGAGTTGACTCTCTATGAATTTTCTAGATGAGATTTGTCTAGAAGATTAGAAGTTTTTATACTTTAGATTATTTTAGAAAATATTAAATTAATTGAATAAAACTAAAAAATAACTAGAGTGGGAGGAAAATTCAACCATACCTGGCTTGAGTTTGACCGCGAACAAGTCATTTCAAGTGGTGTGGTTTTCCTTGAATTAAAATAATAAGTTATCCCACATCCCTCCCTCTCAATTAACAAGTAAATTATAATAGGTTTTTCCACCTTATTTATAAATAATCCAATAATGTATTTTTTACTTTCAATTGCTTTATACATGGACATTAAAATATTTTGTTTTTTGTTATTAATATTTTTTTAAATGTCATGTGTCAACTCCATATTAAACATTGAATGGATTACACATCTCCCGAAGTACAAAGCACATATTGAGAGGATACATTTTTTTTTTTAATTATTCTCTCTCTGTGTGTATATAAAGTTGATATTGAAATATTTTATTTAAAGAGCATTGAAATATTTTTTTGTCATTAATATTTTTTTAAATGCCATGTGTCAACTCCATACTAAGCATTAGAAGAGTTACACGTCTCCTTAATTGTTTTTTTTTTTTTACTTTCAATTACTTTATCTCTCTATATATGTATATACAATTGATATAAAATTATTTTAATTAAAGTGTACATTGAAATATTTTTTTGTTATTAATATATTTTTCTAAATGTCATTTGTCAAATCTCATTTGTCAAATCCATGTTGAGCAAAGAATGAATTAACCATCTCCCTCATAAGTGTCTTTGGAAAAAATAATCTATATATATATATATATATATATATATATATATATATATATATACTTGAAATTGAAATATTTTATTTATGACCTACATTGAAATATTGTAAATGCTATGTATCACTCCATATTAAGTATGGAAGGAATTACACATCTCCCTATAGAAAAATTAGAAAACACCTATCATCATAATAATGTTTTTTTACTTTCAATTACTTTCTGTCTCCATATATATAAAGCTGATATAAAACTGATGTAAGATTATTTACCTACCCCGAAATCTTTCTCGTCCACAAATCTCATGGGTTCTCATTTCTCATCCACAAATCTCATGGATTCTAGAAGCTGTCCTTAGAATGTTAATGGAGGTCAGTGTGTGTTTGAATAAGGAGATGGTGAGTCGTGTTTATCTGACACCTCTGAAGCGAAGGCAAACGAAAATTTAGCGAGAATGAGGTAATTTTAATGGAGGTAAGCCAAGGCATCTAAATGCAAACGAAAATTAGTGAGAATCAGGAAGCTTACAGAGGTAAAGATGTAATAAACGGCCATATCATAAATTTAGGAAAAGTTGCGTTTCACCGACTTCGAAGCTTTCTTCCCTCATTTTAATTTTTATATTTGTCGGTGTTTGTACGTTGGTAATTATGACGTCGCATTATTTTCAGTACATTGACGTCATTAAATTTATGTCAGCAGATTGACGTCATTAAACTGATAATCCTCTCATATTTATAATTAGATAGTTTTATAAAAAAAAATTCAAGATTGAATTTCTTAAATTTATTGAAAATGTTATCATTATTAATAATATCAATAAATGTTATTGAAAATGTTATCATCAATAAAGATTACTTATTTCAGTGTAAACTAATAAATGTTGTATAAGTTGAATATATATTTTTGGATATAAAGTATTTTAGATTTAACGAAACTTATATAATATTTATCAAATCCAATTATATATATTAGTTTATACAACCTTTATTATTCTATTTGCAAGATGTATATTGATAATCATAAATCATTAAATCAAATATATATCTAACAACAATATGTTGCTACTAAGATGTAGATATTTAAAGTAATAGTTTATATTTCAATAACAACAATATTAAATGCATTGCTATTAAAAATAAATATTTTGAATTTTTACAATTTAATATAATAATATGTTATTATTCATTTTTAGGGATTCTATTTATTTGGCATGAAAATCAATAAAAATTTATTTTTTTAATCAAACTTTTTTACTGTTAATACAATTTTTAGATTGAAATTCATATTTTTTAACCAATGTTTTGTTTTTGGCCTTTTTAGATTGAAATTCATATTTTTTAACCAATGTTTTGTTTTTGGCCTTTTTAGATTGAAATTCATATTTTTTAACCAATGTTTTGTTTTTGGCCTTTTATTTGGCTGGTTTTTGCTAAGTTTTTGCGCAAATAAGTAATGCTATGAATGAGCGTAGCATTACTTCTTAACATTAGATGTTAAGATGTAACATTAGATGTTAAGATGTAATGCATATGCATTATGGATTGTAGAAAATTTGGTGCCACCTAAGACACCATGCAAAGCTACACGCTTACTGTTACTGTTCTTCTCCCTCCTATTAGTTCTCTTATTATTCTCCCTCCCTCTCTTACTGCCTCATCTCTCTTACCCCCTCTGCTTAAAAACTGATAGCTTCCTTACGAAACAGCTTGCCCACCCCCTCAGGTATATGCATTGCACTGAGTTTTCGATTATCCATCGCAAGCCTTTGTAACTCTTCATGTTGACCTGCAAATCTCCATTCCAGAAGCTGAATAGGAGGCCATTGTTCTAGAGGATGAGGCCCTAAAGGCTGTCACATCACTGGACCAAAATGTTCTCTGGGAGTACTAGCTAGCCAGGGTCTGTCTGAGCAGAGCTATTAACACGCAAGCAGAGCCAAGGCTGGCATCTGGCATCGAACCTAGATCACTGTGATGGATGCAATCTAAGTGGAGAAGGTGTGGACACGTGGTTAAGCATTGGATACTTTAAGAAACGTGTCGTTAAATATTTATGTAATTATTTTTTAATTTTTTGTTAATCCTCTTTTAAGTAATCTATCATTTTTAAATTAAAATTAAAAGCATGAAAAGCAATCTATTGTAATCTAGATATTATTATCCTATCAAATGTTTTAGGCACTTATTAATTTAGTGTAGGTAATTATTAGGGAGTGGCATGGGGAAGTGCAGGTA
The DNA here is from genome assembly GCA_000966675.3 of Picea glauca. Lineage (NCBI taxonomy): Eukaryota > Viridiplantae > Streptophyta > Pinopsida > Pinales > Pinaceae > Picea > Picea glauca. Next base: position 155,934 of record JZKD02S2142110.1, read on the forward strand.
ATTATTAGGGAATGGCATGGGGAAGGTCGCACCAGCCAGGATAGGTAAGTTTTTAGTGTTTCTATGTAGCTACGAAGAACGAGGTTGTACTTAGGTGGCAAATCGCATGCTTTGTCTAAGTGTCACTTATTTTAACTATGCCTACGACATCTGTCATAATAAACCAAATATTTATTTATATATATTTATTTATATCCCTTCCTCTTAACATGTTCCATATCGTTTGCAATCACTAGTCTTTAATTATTATATAACTGCAATCAAATCCTCTTCCATGCCATTGCCTTCAAATTTGTTTTTCACAAGGATGGAAAGTCCCAGAAATAGAGAGCTCTGAGCTACATAGGAAAGTGTTGAGCAATTGTCTCTCATAAATATTTCATATCGCCATATTAGTCACGCCCCGCCCCCAGAATCACAATTTCGTATTAATATTGGCCACCTTTTTGTTGCACTTTGATGAGCTTTTATACAATAGGAAAATTCTGATACTTCTCCTTTCTAAAGTTCTTAATTTGGCTATTGACCAAAAATGACTACAGACTGCAAATTTTTTGGAACAAATTTTGTCCACAGTGATAATTGTCTTGCCATTATTCTCTGCCATGATTTGTGGTGTTGGTATTGGCATGCCCGAACTTTATGTCAAAAATACTCTAAATCAGTGATTGAAGTGACTCCTTGATGGAGGGTTTAAATCATAGGAAACTTTAAAATAGTTATTTACAACCCTACTAAACATTGTAAGTCAAAAACAGACCATCCTTTCTTATTTATGCCTAAAAACACCCACTTTGTAACAAAGTCAACGATAATTGGACAACGTTACAGTTTGATCATGGTATAAAAAGAAACCTGTAGAATGAGCATGTCTGAATACAGACGGTGTGGCTTCCTTGACTCCCTGAAAGGATACGTGACTATTTAATTATTTCTAAGACATTAACTTTTGTGTTTCTTGATCTCCTGAATAAATGAATATTAATGCTCTCCTTATTATGATCAAGAGACACATACATTTTTTTGTAGTATTGCCCGCCCATCAAGCTGCAGCTAAATGGATTCAATTTACTAAATAATCACTAGAATACTTAGTCACTTCAACCTGTATATCCAACCACAACAATTTCTCACCTGATTTAAATGAAAATTAAAAAAAAAAAAAACAAACCAAAAAAAACATCTAAAGTAAACTACGGCATATTTTTTTGATATTCTTGTTGGAATTTAATTTGTAAATTGAACACTTTACGTATACTTAACTGTATAGTTAACCGTATATTGAATACTAAATTTAATATTTAATATTTACACTTAACCGTAAAAGGAGTTTCCCGTCATTGTTTACGGAAGAATGATTTTCAAATTCCATCCCTGCAGCTCGAGCATTCAGACGTTCCAATTAATTGTGATAGAGCTAAATCTTAGCGAGGTTTAGAGCCGTACTCAAGTGCAACTTTACATCAATATTACGATGAAATCATGTGGAAAAACTTGAAAATTTTGAACCAACGTAAATCTTAATAATAATAGGTTTATTTTCAGTTTACTGGTAAAAGATAGAATCTGATAAGTAGCTGTTGAACAATAGTAAGCGCTTTCGATTCCAGATTCTCGGAATCAAAATTCTGCCCACTCAGCAGAAATTCCAACACAGTATTATTCTTTTTCCCCTCTGGAAGAAACGAATGAAGATCACATCTCTCGGTGGGAGTAAGATGCTCTCCACGCCTCCATCCTTAGAACATCTTTCAAGTTCTCCAAACCAAATAGATCGTCAGGTAAAACCACGGTTTCAGCTATCTCAGTCTCCTTTATCTTGAAATTATTGCTCAGACATTATTTGGTGATACCAATCACAATTTTTTTTCTGACTAGTTAGCACATTGAACATAATACAACTTGAAACAAATAGAGATCATGTTTACTATGAGCCATTAGAACAAATAGAAAAAAATCATGATGAAAATTGCTCCTCCCACACCACAACATCTCATAAAGAACTTGCAATTGACATGGCTACTCAGAATAGTGGTAAATTTCAATCATTATGGCATTTGAAAAATCGTATTAGAAATAGGTTTGCATTAGAGAAAGAAACAAATGAAATTGTTACAATCCAAATGAAAACATGTGTATGCATGCCTAGAAATAATTTAAATTCACATCAAGTTGCTGATAAGACATATCTTGATGCAATTGACATGGATACTCATAGCAAATTTCAATCATTGCGAAATTTGAAAAATCATATTAGAAACAAATCTGCATTAGACAAAGAAACAAACTCATGTGTGTCCATGATTGGAATTCCTGCTCAGAATCATCGACGAAAACCCATACGAGGAAAAAAAATGAAAGGACCAATGAAATTGATCTGTGCCAAATGAAATAACAAAAACAAAAAGATTTAGGAAAATCATCTTTTGTCCTTCATACTCAGAATAGTGCTCATTGTAAATCATTATGACACTTGAAAAATCACATTAGGGAAAATTCTACATTACAAAAAATGCAAGACAAACCTAACCCAAGTCAAAAGAAACCATTTGATAAGTTCAACAAAAATTGATTAGTTAAAACAACCAATGAAATTGATATATGCCAAATGAAACAGAAAATCATCTTTTGTCCTTCATACTCAGAATAGTGTTCATTGTAAATCATTAGGACACTTGAAAAATCACATTAGGGAAAATTCTACATTACAAAAAATGCAAGACAAACCTAACCCAAGACGAAAGAAACCATTTGATGAGTTCAACAAGAATACAAAAGGTTTATCTTTGCAGTCCCTTAAGAGTATTATAAGGAGCAACTTTGAACTAAAAAAAAAAAACTTTTCAAACACGAAATCTCAATTGCAAAGGCCAAAAGGAAAAAGATTTATAGGAAATGCAACCCCTTTCACCAATCAAGACCAAAGAAGAAAGCAAAAAAACTTTCAACTTTTGAGGAAATATGCCAAGAACAAATAAATGATACACCTATCTTTGATTGTTCAATTTGTCAAATAACATTCTTTAAGAAAGATGTTGTCCCCATGAAACAAATACATGAAATAACAAATGTATTCAACGGTCACATGCAAAATGGTGAAACGAGCAATTGTCACATTTGCAAAGTTTGCAAAAAATCATTTGTAAATGATGAAATTCCTAAATATGCAGTTCCAAATCAAATAAGAAGAAACAAATGTACCAAAACTCTGACCAAACTTTCTAAACTAGAAGAGAGACTAGTAGCATTGAGGTTGCCCTTTTTGCAGATAAAAGAAATGGGCCACATACATAGAAAACCACAACTAGGTTTAACTGGTGGCGTCATCAATGTTCCTACTAGCATATCTAGGATCCAATCTGCTCTACCTCGAAACATAAAAGACACTGATACAATGGTTGTTGTACTAAAAAAAAGATTAAGATTCAAAAGCGCTTATGCATTTGGCTGAATTCGAATCCACTTGGTAATGAAAGATTTAAAATACTTATCCAAAACAATTCTTTACAAGTTAGAAAATGTCAAGATAGATGATAATTGGAAGCAAGTCTTCATTGAAAACAAAGAAGCTTATGATAGTGAAAGTGAAACTAACAATGTTGAATACAATGAAGATGATAATGAGGACATTGATGAACCAATTACAAAAACATTAGTGCATGGTTTCACTAATGCACACACTATTTATGACCTTGTAAATAAGCAAATTAATATCGGGCCCACCGCAGGATATATGCCCTTGGGAATTTTTCGAGATAAGTATTCAGAAGAAATGAGTTTCCCGTCATTATTTTATGGAAATAAACGTCCAAGTGATATGGTGAAGAACTTCACATATCAAAAGATCTATCAATGGGAGGTCATGCACAAGAATCATGACTTCACTTACCATACAACAAACCTATTCTATAAGGCAATTCACATCATACTACACCAAGTTTTCAATAGTATATGGATTAGGATCAAAAAAGGACAATTGAAAGGAAGAAATCTAGTTGAAAAAGATGTTAAAACAAAGCCAAATTTGGACCGCATTATTAAATCTGACACTGGGTACATGGATTTAAAAACCATTCACACATCTCCATACTACCACCAACAAATGCACAAAAAACTATATGCAATGATTCGACAACTAGGCCCACCTATGTTCTTTGTCTCCTTTAGTAGTGCAAAAAACCTTTGGTAACCTCTAATAACTGCATTAGGGCATATAAGAGAAAATACAACAAGACCATATGAAAATGAATTAGAGCCAAATGAACCTCACTCATTAACTAGAAATGATCATGTGACTTGTGCACATTATTATAGACATGGGATGAATGTGCTACGACAATTAATATCCCATGATCACAAGTACGACGAAGAAATTGAAGACTACTTCTTTATCACAGAATTCTAAAACAGAGGAACTGAGCACGAGCATGGCTTACTATGGATAAAATTTGCACCAATATATGGTAAAGCCACAAATGCTATGATTGAAAATTTTGTTGACAATTTCTTGTCTGATATTATTTTCGGGATTAACTGCGTAGTGTAAGTCATTAATCTATGACCCATATTCATGAGTATTAGTCGCAACTGACCAATAATTCTCATGATTTGAATAGTCCACTTAGCACTCATTGCATCGGGTGATGCTCACAGGGGTGAAGAAATGCGATTGAAGCCAACGAAATGAATCGCATAGCATCAATCATCACTTCTTCCAAGTGAACTTAAAATGCTCCAACATCATCATCACACAAAAAGTTGTAGGAAATAAAAAAAAACCAACTGTAGATTTAATTTTCCAATTCCACCAATGAAGATAACAAAAATACTTGAACCCCTCGATTTTGACAATAATCAAACAAAAAAAAATGTGAAACTAATATTTGACACAATAAAAGATGCTAGGTATGATGAAACCGATACATTTGATAGGTTGATAAATAGCCTCAGCTTAACCGAAGTTGATTATATACATGCTATTCAATGTACCCTAAGTCGAACCACGATATTGCTCCAAAGAAAACCATCTGCACTTGGAAAAATAGCTTCGCACGACACATTCCGACAACTTGGATTGCAAACACTGACTCTCAATTTGTACTAAACTCCTACGTAACTGCAATGTATTGTAGTTCCTACATGAAAAAAGAAGACAGAACACTTACATTGACATTTAGAAGCATAAGAGAAAATCATATCAAAACAAAATGCGATATCATGAATACCATTAGTAGCCTTGGGAAGGATCTATTGAACATGCAACAAATGTCTGCACAACAAGATGCACATATTGTGCTATCACTTCCACTAAACTCTAGTTCACGAAGGTGTATTTTCATTAACACTTCTCCTATGGAGCAACGTGCATTTGTTCTTAAAAAAAATAAGGATCTAGAAAGTGAACCAGATGAATCTAAAGATATAATGTGCCCATCAATCATTGAGTACTATAATTTTTTCCCTACAACTATTGATACTATATGCCTAGCAAAATTTTCATCTAGTTACACGAAGAAGGGTACAAAATGAAAAAAATATGATAAGCCATATGTCATTCGATATGTAAAGTACAACAAACACACTGACATTGAAAATTATTGTAGAGAACAACTGATGTTATACTATCCATATTGAGTGAATGAAGATACAATCAAGAAGCACTACCCAACTTGGCAAACTACATATGTTGCACTTTAACAGACTATTAAGAAAAATAAGAGAAAGTTCACATTTGATGTCACAACTGCATGGGGTGACATTGATGATGCAATGAATGCAATAGAAACACATGATGATATGTTATTCAACATTAATAGCCTAGAAAATAACAAATAAGAAAGTACAAAAAATATTGAATGCATAGATGAGCAATATGAAAAATATGATTTTGAAACTGATTTACAATATTTTCAATTCTCAAAGAATATCAATGCAAAATGCATCAGACCATACAAAGTCGTTAAACAACCACATATACTAGAAAACATAGACTATTACAACATAAGATGACAATTAAACAAAGAACAAGGAGCATTAGTAACTGATATATTGACAAGGAAATCTTATAGGCCAAAGGAACCAATTCACCTATTCTTGACAGGAGGGGCAGGAACAGGGAAAACATTTACAGCTAAAGCAATATTTCAGTCCTTAGTATGTTTTCATAATGATACAATGCCATATGACCCATTGCAACTAAAATGATTAATTAATGCATACACAGGAAATGAAGCATTCAATGCTGGTGGTGTTACATTACACTCTCCATTTTATATGCCCTTTAACAATAAATATTTTCTTTCACTAAACAATGAGAAGATAGACACATTGTCAAAGCACTTCCAACAACTTCGTGTCATTCTACATTGTCAAAGCACTTCCAACAACTTCGTGTCATTCTTATTGACGAAGCATCACTTGTTGGTTCAACAACTCTTTATCAAATCGATAAGCAACTACGTCAAATCTTTCACACTCCAACCTTGTATTTTGGCAATGTTGACATGATATTCTCAGGTGACTTATACCAAGCACAACCTGTAAGAGACTCGCTTATATTTGAGAACCCAAAAGTTAACAAAAATCAATTCCATATGACTTTTGGAATGAAAAAATCAAATATTATCAATTGCATACAACAATGCATCAAAAAGACACATGCTTTGTCAATGTATTAAATAATATGAGATTAAACCAACAATCTCAGAAAGATATTTCTTACATAAATGACCATTTCCATAGACCACCGCCTTTAGATCCACTTTTCCCATACATATTCTATTGAAACAAAGATGTCCATAACCATAATGCAAAAATTCTTTCTCTAGTGGATGGTGAGCAAATAATAGTTAGTGCTAATGCTATTGATGAACATGAAAGTAGTGAAAAATGTTTTTCCTTTCAAAAGACAATATTGTTACCATCAACAATAATAGTCAAACGAAATATGCTAGTTGAACTATATGCAGGAAACTATAACACTGACGATGGACAAGTCAATGGTGCCGAAGGTATTTTCAAAAGATATACAAATACCAATAATGGCTTAGACATTGTATGGATAGAATTCTCAAGCACAAGCATTGGAAAATATCAAAGAACTAAATTCTCGGAGCTATATGAAACAAACATCTTACCAGATTGGACACCCATTTTCCGAATTGCAAAACCCTTGGCAATAGCTAACAACAAATAAAAAATCACAAATCAAAATAGGAAAACAATTTCCAATACAATTAGCTTGTGCAAGAACAATACACCGAACATAAGGACTAACACTAGATGGACTTTCATTTGACCCAACTGGTGTGACACAACATGGATTAGTTTATACTGCATTATCACGTGTTAAAAATATTATCTCACTATACTTGATTCAAAAACTCACGCCCAAAAACTTTCATGTAAAGACCAAAGTATCAAATGAGTTGACATGACTAGAAACAATTGTGCCATGGAAACTAGAATTTGCAAAAAAAAAAAAACAACAACCATACAAACATATTATCAATTGCAACACTAAATACATGCAGCCTATATGCACATATTAATGATGTCATGCATGATACAGACTTGATGGACAACATGGTGCTATGTTTTCAAGAAACACACTTACACTCTCCACCCAAAAATAAGCAATTATTTTCGTTCAACTTTGCCATAACACATTCAACACATGTCATTCTTACTTGCATAGAAAAAAAAAATCCCAAACAAAGAAACTAAGAAATCTACGAAGAGTAAAATTGAACTTACACTCACTGACATGTACTTCCATCGACCTATTTGCTTAATGAACATATATGCAACACCATTTGAACAAGTATCTACAATAATTGAAATGATTAACAATGCAAAATGACAATCTACACATACAGATTATGTCTTTTTTATTATTGGGGACTTCAACATTGATATTAGATCAAATACTATTCGAAGAAAAACTCTTTTACAATACATGAAAACTCAAAAGTTCCATGAAATAACATCAAAAATTCGTCCACAATCAAGAACTATAATAGATCACATCTGGACAAACTTGCCAATTTCACAATGTGAAATCAATTTCTCAAATGCATATTGGGCTGATCATGACATAATTTATGCTATGTTAGATCTCTCTTCTAGTTCAAATGATGGATCAAGTATGTATATGCTCCATTCCCCTTTGTTGTTTTAGATTAGCATCATAATATGTTTTCATGCTTCATTCTGCTCTCTTGTTTTGGGTTAGCATCATAATATGTTTTCCAATTTCAATACGAAATATTAAATTCAAATATGTTTTTCTCTTGTAGATACACCATGAAAAGAAGTTGAGAAGACGAACAAACAGAAGACACCATGTCACATAAAATAAAAAGGTAGCCACTCATTATAAAAATACTCTTCAACTTTCTTAACAAATCATCAAGCTAATTCACATGTGTTCCCTAATAGACAAAAGCATTCAAAATGCAGCATGGTAACAATACAAGACCTTAAAGGATTGAAAGTAGGCAACATCTTTCATGGCGATGTCATTGTAATATATAAAACAACTATTGACATAGTACACAACATAGATCTATTGCATTTTGATATAGTTGATGAAAAAGGTGAGATGACAATCACAGTGAATGTCCCTCACACCTTGATCCCTGTACACGAATCTAAACTCATTCCGGGGCAAGGTGTGTGTATTGAAGCTTTTAAAATTTCTCCCAAAACAATGTACGATCATGGAGATTGTAATTGCATATTGGTCCTCCATGATCGAAGCATTTTAGAGACAATATCGCCCATTTGTCAAAATTACAAATTTATTCCAAATACAACCTTAAGGAAGTTAACAACCAACAAATCTACATTTGTAACTGGCACCATTGCTACCTTGGTCACATCTGCAAATCAATAAGGCTCCCAATATGTATTATAGCTTAAAGATGGGCACTTAGAAGAAGATAAAACTACAGTAAGTACAAACTCACTTATTGTTTCTTTTTCCCACTTGCACACTCACCTTTTATTACTTACAACTAATATCCTAACACAATATTTAATTGTAGCTTTACCCTTTTTCCACATTTATGTCTTCCTTTACTACAGTACAACAACAATTATCCAAAAAAGAAATGCCAATGCTTCTATCTAGAAATGCTATCAAGCGAAGAGAAGAACAAACAAAGACGTTGAGGACATGCAAATCTACCTTCATAACCACTCTGAAGGAAAAACGGGCACTGGATGACTTAAACAAATTGATCACCTTAACAACAAAGGTAATTTGACCAAATATAGATTTTTCTTCATAATTTAATTAATTTATTATTACTACACATAATCTAACAAAATTGTTTTCCAATGTGAACTAGGTTGAAGGCATGTTAACTGTAGAAAATATACATGCAGACCCATTTGTGCCAATTTTCAACATTTGCAATCTACCCAAAGAGACATTTGGAGCCATTGACGATGACAAACTCCAATGTTCAAAATGTGAACAACTTACCACATACATATGCTCCCCTCAGCTGCAATGCATTATTCAAACCATGGAAAACATCAAGAAATAATTCATTGTAAGAGAGGCACTACTAATGACATTATGCCCATTCTTACAAGATATCACTTATGAATAATACTTAGAAAACACGTCTAATATTATTTACAGTTTACGTGATTTCCATGTTCAAGGCACTTTCACAATAGATCATGACAAGGTCATCTTACACAAATAATGAATCATAGAAGTGTGCAAGTAGCCAGATGCATATTAAGGGACAATTGTCCAAAGAAAATAGGATTTACCTCATGTTTATATTTACAGTTTATATTTACAGTTCCTTTATTTTAAATGTAAAGAGAAGACATATTACTCTTTAGATTTACAATTCCTTCAATTTAAATGCAAAGAGAAAAATTGCATCTATAATTGTTATTATAATAGTGTTGGTGTATGGCTACATTGGTTCTATGTGAATCTCAAGTGAGCTTGTGTAGCTTAAGATAGGAACATAATAGTTATATTTTTTTTCTTTCCTTCTTTCAACATTGTTTTTCCTTAGTTCCAATTTATATTTTAAAATTAGGTTTCTCCCAATTGGTCTGTAAGTGCACTAGGCCATACATCCAGGTTATTTTTTTAGTTATTTTATTTCATTACATTGCTAGTTGTTTCTATATCCTTTATAGAATAATCCGGTTATGGTAACATATAATTTATTCTATTTACAATTTAGATTTGCAGTTCCTTTATTTTAAATGTAAAGAGAAGAAATATTACTCTTTAGATTTGCAGTTCCTTTAATTTAAATGCAAAGAGATAGATTGCATCTATCTCCACAATTGATGGCTGCATAGCTCTGTTTGAAAGAAAACCCTCTAATCTGTAAATTGGCCGAAACTGCTCTGCATGACCTGCAACAAACATAATCAACCCAATAATAAGGGATCATGTAATTCTGTAAATAAATTCAATTTGAAACATAAAATACATCTTTAAGACACCATCTACATTAAAAGTCATAAAATGTATCGTCGTAAGGTGTACTTTTTCCTTCACTCGATTACAAACTATAAACTTTAAGGATTTTTACTAATATCATAATCTGATAATAGCTTCACAGTTCAATCACGAACTTTGAATGAAGTCTTTTATTATTCTGGTAGTGTTCAACCCACTTCATATTTAACGTTATTGAGATGATCTCCTGACATGTTGTTACGCGCCTCAAAAGATATGTACTACAAAAATTCTTAAATAATGGCATCAAACTATAATAAGAAATACAAAATTTTCTGGTGCATTTACTATGGTTTTACTCTTTAGATTTACAGTGTTGGTGTATCCGAATTCCAACAATTTACACACTACATAAAATTTCATTTTGTCATTTTAACTCTAACTAAATTACGCAATTTCTTTCCTAAGACAAAGTCCTCTACCTTCTCCATAAGGACTTGTTCCTCTGCAACTCCCCTTGTTTCATTAATGTTATCAAACTTATTTAAAATATTTTTAAATGAGTTAAATCAATATACCATAAAATTATTTTACAAAATTAAATAACTCTAAAAATTTAGCTTAATTGATTGAAAGTTCTACTCTATATGTAAAAATTTTTATTGATAAAAATGTTATCCTTCAAATTCAATAATTTTTTTTTGATATTACAACCATTTACACATTTATTATGATTAATCTTTGCATATTTTGTATCCATCCTATTAAATATTTCCAAAAAATTATCCAAATATTCCAATAAATTCTAGTCAAATTACTTTCACAATTCAAAATTTGAAATATTATTTTTAATTATTAAATATTTTTTAATATTACAAGCATTTACACATTTATTATGATTAATCTTTGCATATTTTGTATCCATCCTATTTAAATATTTCCAAAAAATTATCCAAATATTCTAATAAATTCTAGTCAGATTACTTTCACAATTCAAAATTTGAAATATTATTTTTAATTATTAAATCTACACAAACAAAAACAATGTTAATATCTTTTTTCCATCACAGTTTTAACTTTAACCATATCAAACCAAATATTTACTTAAAAAATAATTAATAATTAAAAAAAATAAAATAATAATTACTTTGTCCATTCAAATATTGAAATGTTATTTTTAATAATAAAATCTACACAAACAAAAACAATATTACCATTTTTTTTCATCAAAAACCTAAGCTATCCTTAAAATACATTTCAAAAAATGAGCATTGATTATTTCTAAACCCATAGCGAAAGAACATTGATTTTGATGAAGGTTGTATCCATTTACATTGGGACACTATTCAAAAACACTTCTGACATAAGTAATTTTTGGTAAATACTAAAACATTTTAAAAGTATTTAGAAATTTTGTTATATAATTTATTTTATCATATAAATTTTTAATACTTTAAAAACAAATAAAAATTAAATAGTTTAAATATAGATTAAATTCATTTTAATTTAGGTATAATATGTTACAAATATTTTTAAATTTTAATTGGAATAGTATTTAGTTTCATATATGAAATTAAGGTAAAATGTTATAAAGTATATGATTTTATTAGAAGTTTAAAAGGGAGATTGACTTTATTGTAAAGAATAATTACAATGAAACTTTTTGTTTTAATAAGAGTAAGATTGTAAAACTACTTATAATTGGCTAAGCCCTCATTTTCTTGGCATGTAAGGAAACGAGTTAAGGACCCTAAAACTAGAGGCATCTAGCAAGAGTGCTTTATGGACCACCATTGAGTCATTTCAAGTGGTTCATTTTTCTTTGAATCACAATAATAAGCTAGCCCGCATTCAAGAATAAGAGCTATAACTATCCTCCCTCTCAATTAACAAGTAAATTATAATAGTTTTTTCCACTTTACTTATAAATAAACCAACTTAGATCCATTTTAACTTGGGATCTATCATGCACAAAGAGGGATCAAATCTCCAGAGGTGCAAACCTTTACTCAAATTTTGATCCCTCTATGCACATGATAGATTAGGAGTTAATATGGATCTATGTTGGTTCTTATTATGCCATGTGTCAACTCCATGTTGAGCATGGAAGGAATTACACATCTCCCACATACTAAACAACACACCAATGAATTGTTTTAACTAAGATCCATCTTAAGTGCAGATCTATCATGGTGGAGAGGGATCAAATCCCTAGAAGTGCAATCCTTTATTCAAATTTTGATCTCTCTTGGCACATGATAAATATGGATTTAAGATGGATAGATCTAGATTTAAGATGGATCTACACTAGGTCTTAATATGCATGGAAGGAATTACACATCTCCTTTATACTAAAGAGATTGTACTATTTTACTTAAAGTGGACATTGAAATATTTTATTTATGGTCTACATTGAAATATTCTCAAAGGTGCAAACCTTTACTCAATTTTTGATCCCTTTCATCACATACTATGCCAAGTGTCAAGTCCATGTTGAGCATGAAAGGAATTGCACATTTCCCTCATACTAAGAAACACACCAATGGAATGTTTTAACTAAGATCCATCTTAACTCTGGATCTATCATGGGCAGAGAGGGATCAAATCCCCATAGGTGTAGATATTTACTCAAATTTTTATCCCTCTTAGCACATGATTAAGAGTTAAGATGGATCTATGCTAGTTCTTAATATTCATGGAAGGAATTACACATATCCCTCATACCGATGAACACAACAATTAAATGTTTTAACCATAAGAAGTTTTTTTTTACTTTCAATATATATATATATATATATTATTCAACATGGATATTGAAATGTTTTATTTATGGTCTACATTAAAATATTGTTTTTATTATCAATATTTTTTTAAATTCGGTGCGTCAAGTCCATATTAAGCATACTAGGAAGTAGAAAGCTGCAGAGAGAATAATAGTTTTTTTTTACTTTCAATTGTTATCTTTTTAGCTCGGGAGGTACTCTGGATGTGTGTCTTGTATGTGGAAGTAATCTTGAACCTACACTACTAGACACTTGACTTTATAATAGGTTTTTATAAAGTTGTGATAAAGTGGTTCTTTTATTAGAGTGACTTTTTAATAAAGTGTACCTTCTAATATTAAGGTGACTTTATCTCATAAAGTGCACTTATGTTATAAAGTGAAAATGTACTTTAATATTTTAAGTGATTTATTTTGAGAGAATGAATCATGACCCTTGATCTTGTTAAGGCAAGATTAGATCTTGGCCATTAGATCTAGGGTTGGAGAAGGTGAAGGGTCACTTTCAGATTATAAGAGAATGCATTGGGTAGTGTGCAAGACACATTGAGAAGGAGATTGCGAGAGATTTATGAGTAAGGTTGAGAGAGGAAAGAGGGAAGCAAGGAGGACACATTTCCCAAGAAGAATTTATGTTTTGTGAGTGTTGTAACTTTTTTTTGTTAGAGAGGTTGTACTGTATGGATCTGTACATTTTGTACATTCCTTACAACAGGCTAGGAGGGCACGTAAATCGAGGTAGCTTGCTGCACAGATTTTGAGGCATCTTTTTCAACGTTTTATGTTGATGAAGAGGGAAATTTTATTTTTCTGTTAGTTGGCATAGATTTTGAGGTGTTGAAGAGGGAAAATGTGTACAACAGTACGGATTTTCTAGGCATGAAAATCGAGGCAGAATTTGGGGATAGTTTTGGGTGTTGTAAGTGGATTTCTCTTGCTAGAAATTGTATTTATTGCTGCTGATATGTACTTTCCTAAACCTGAATAATAAATCTCTCTCTCTCTCTCTCTCATTGGGTTTCCCCACATTGAGGTTTTCCTTGGCATTGCCTAAATTTCTGAGTTTTTATGAGTTGAATGGTTGTTGTTCATTGTGTTTTTTCAGCTGCAAAATTGCTTAGCAATGTGTATTTCGGCTTATGGTAATTTATGAATGTGGGTTTAGACATTTCATAGTTCATAGAAGACAATTATCTCTAGGTTGCTATGTGTATGAAAGAATTTGTACTTGTTGATTTTGTCATTAAATTTCTACATGGTATCAGATCTTGGGCTCTGAGTGATAGTGAACAACGAGATTTTTGGGCAAGGCTTGAAGGGGGAAATATGTTGTTTGTTTTCCTTTGAACATTGACAGGGAATATGGTTTCATGCATTAGATTTTAGGATCGGTTGGATAACATTTACAACTATTTGTAGTGGAAGGTCTGGATGTCACTTGTTCTCAAGGAGAACAAGATTTGGAATTATGTTAGTTCTGTTGTTGTGGCTCCCACAACAAATCCAATTTCTTTGGATTTGCATGAGATAAAGGAGGCCAAAGCTCAGAGGATTATTTTGGATGGGGTGAAGGGCCACCTTATCCCACACTTGGCTGAGAAGAAGACAACCCAAGAGATGTGGGATGCACTTAAGAACTTATTTGAGGCAAATAATGAAAACTGGAAGGTGACCTTGAAGGATAAGTTGCATGATACCAAGATGGGTAAGGGGGAGAGTGTGTCTTCTTATATTACCTAGGTAGATCAAGTGAAATATGGGTTCGCTGCAGTTGGGGAGGTCATATCAGATTCAGAGTTGGTGAGGATAGCCTTGAAAGGATTCACCAAGAAATGAGAAGTCTTCATGAAGTGTGTGGTGGGTCATTAGCATCTTCCATATTGGAGCAGAATGTTGAACGATTTCACTTAGGAGGAGATCTGGGAAGGATCTTAGAGCAGTGGACAGAAGACAGGTGGAACTGATGAGAATGTTGCTCTTGTTGCAAAGAGCAAGCAGAAAGGAAATTTCCAAAGGGACTTGAATAAAGTCAGATGTTACTGTTGTAACCAGTTGGGGCACCTTGCTCCTCAGTGTCTTGAGATGAAGAAGAATAAGAAGGAACAAGAGGGGCATGAGACAAATTCGACAACAACCATGGAGGACTTTTCTTCCAATTTTGATAGGGAATTTTCTTTGGTTACTCTAGTATCCAGTGTCGGTAGTGGAGGATTTGAGAGTTATATCAGATGGATTCTTGACAGTGGAGCCTCTTGTCACATGACAATAATTTGGCGAGTATTCCTTATTATCACAAATACAGGTCCTGACCGACTAGTGGAGAGTGAAGGTGGTATGGCACGAGCTGTAGGTGGAGTTGGAAGGGTTATATTTTGACCCGAGTATAGAGGATTCCTGGAGCTTGATGGAGTTCTCTTTGTTCCAGGGTTGAGAGTTAACTTTCTCTCAGTATCAACCTTGGAGGATGTTGGATATTGTACATTGTTCAACATGATACATGTATTTATCTACAAGGAGGGAGCGGACCTGATTGAACCATAGTTGATTGGTGATTGGGTGGGCAGGTTGTACATGTTGCAAGGACAACCTTTAGGATATGATTCAATGTCGGATGAGGAGAAGGAGGCTCCTGAGACTGCGATGGGCCCAAGGATTCATTCTTGCATTCAAAGAGACGAGAGTGACTCTCTTATGAGCATCGATAGGAGGCTCAGCTGGTGTGATTGAACTGATGCTCAGGGTAGAGTGGATTCTCCTAGGAGCTCAGGGTTCATAGTGGCTGTCAGGAGAATATATTCTAATTCGAGTTTTGTGCATGTGTTGAGGATGGATCCAGGTTCAGAGGGAGCTCCTACTGAGTACAATGTGATTGGACCGGATGATAGAGATGGCAGCGAGTACATCCATCACTAAGAGGGAGTGTTAGCTTTTTAGCTCGGTAGGTACTTCGCACGTGTGTCTTGCATGCGGAAGTAACCTTGAACCTATACTATTAGACACTTGACTTTGTAATGGGTTTTTATAAAGTTGTGATAAAGTGGTTCTTTTATTAGAGTGAAGTTTTTATAAAGTGTACCTTCTAATATTAAAGTGACTTTATCTCATAAAGTGCACTTATGTTATAAAGTGAAAATGTACTTTAATATTTTAAGTGATTTATTTTGGAGGGAATGAATCACGACCCTTGATCTTGTAAAGGAAAGATTAGATCTTGGTCATTAGATATGGGGTTGGAGAAGGTGAAGGGTCACTTTCAAATTATAAGAGAATGCATTGGGTAGTGTGCAAGACACATTGAGAAGGATATTGAGAGAGATTTGTAAGTAAGGCTGAGAGAGGAAAGAGGGAAGAAAGGAGGGCACATTTCCCAAGAAGAATTTATGTTTTGTGAGTGTTGTAACTTTCTGTTGTTAGAGAGGTCGTACTGTACGGATCCGTATAGTCCGTATGACAGGTTGGGAGGGCATGAAAATGAAGGCAATATTTTCAGCATTTTTTGTTGATTAAGAGGGAAGTTTTCTATTGTTGTTAGTTGGCACAGATTTCCTAGTGTTGAAGAGGGGAAATCTGTACAATAGTATGGATTTTTTGGGCACGAAAATTGAGGCAAAATTTTGGGACAGTTTTGGGTGCTGTAAGTGGATTTCTCTTGCTGGAAATTGTATTTATTGCTACTGATATGTACTTTCATGAAGCTGAATAATAAATCTCTCTCTCTCTCATTGGGTTTCCCCACATTGGGGTTTTCCCTGACATTGCTTACATTTTTGAGTTTTTATGAGTTGAATGGTTGATGTTCATTGTGTTTTTTTCACTGCAAAATTGCTTAGCAATGTGTATTTTTGCTTATGGTAATTTCTAAATGTGGGTTTAGACATTTCAGAGTTCATAGAAGATAGTTATCTCTATGTTGCTAAGTGTATGAAATAATTTGTACTTGTTGATTTTGTCATTGAATTTCTACATCAATTACTTTCTCTCTCTATATAAAGTTGATATAAAATTATTCTACTTAAGTTGGGCACTCAAATATCTTATTTATGGCCAATATTAATTTTTTTTTGTTATTAATATATTTTCAAATACCATGTGTCAACTCTGTGTTGAGCATCGTAAGAAATATGAGCGTAGAAAGAGATTTTCCAGTAAGATTTTTTTTTTACTTTCGGTATACATGTCAATTTCTATTTCTATTCAATGCCATTTTCTATTCAATTTCAATTTCTATGTCAATCTCACATTTCTATTTCAATTTCTAATGCATTGATTTCACTGTACATGTCAATTTCTATTTCTATTTCATTTTTTAACACATTGATTTCATTGTACATATCAATTTCTATTTCTATTCAATTTTAATTTCAATTTAGATGTCAATGTCAATTTCAATTTCTATTTAATGTCAATTTCAATTTCTATTGTAATTTCTATTTCAATTCAATTTATAATGCATTGATTTAAATTTACATATCAATTTCTTTCTAATTCATTGATTTCATTGTACATGTCAATTTTAGTTTCTATTCAATGTCAATTTCAATTTCAGTTTCAATTTGAATTTGAATTTGAATTTCTATATCAATTTCAATTTCAATTTCCATGTGTATTTCAATTTCTATTTCTATTTCTATTTCAAGCATAAGGAGTGTCTACAAAAGATATAGTTGCACTATGAGGTACACTATTATTGATTCTCCAACCTCATGTTAACAATCCATAACATAAAATTGCCATTGCATCCATTTTACAATACATGTTAAACTCTTTGTCATGCGATTTTATTACCGCAAGTGCCACCATATTCTGAAATAGCATATGATATCCCTCAGGGTTTTCTCATATGGCATACCCCTCCTTAGTGTTTTCTCTATAAAATTAATTGGTATATATTGTAAGAGGAATATTTAACAATAATATATAAGGTAAGAGGAAAACCTAAATATTAATGTTTACTTATGAAAATGAACTTGGATATAAATCTTAATATTAATTAAGAAAATGTAATGCTTTCTTTTTTAAAGTAAACATAATATTACTTTCAAATTTAAAGAATAATAAATTATTATATTATTTTATATAAATCATTAATTTACAATCTTTTATGTGCCCGCGATGTATCATAGTTATTCTATTTTATTTATTTATTTGTTGGGATCTGAAAAATGTTTTGTGCTTCTTTGAGAAAATATTCTAGCCAGGAAAAGCTTCCTAGAAATCTCTGAAACAACTTGTAAAGCATAAGAGAGGAAGGGAAATTTCTCGATGCCGACATGTAGTTATAAGTTGTTTAAGTTATGTAGTCTACTATGTTTAACGGATTCCAAGAATTGATGGAGTAAAGAATTTAAAAACACATTTTCTGTCATTGAAATGTAGCGTCATTTTAACCGTAGAACTAGTCTGCTCAGAAATTTGTGCTATATTCTTCCATAAAATTCAAAACATGGAGTTTGAAATATGTAAATTTGAATTGTGTAAAGCTCATATTCAAATTATAATGATGTAGAGAAATATTTTCACTACTGTGTTGTTTTTATCTAGCGATGCACCATCTTCGATTATCTTGCTGGATTGATAGAGATATAGTGATTGTATTAATGTCAATTCAAAGTGAACTAATTTATTATTGTAAACCTAATCAACTAATATAAATTTAATTTATTTTTTTTGTAAGTAAGAAAAAATTATTGAAATATTAACACAGTATACATGATGTCAAACATGTCTAGGATGCCCACAACATCATAATGTTTGTTAGAAGGATGCCAAAAAAACCATAAATATGTTGGTTTTCCTTTGAAAGGAAATCACATCAACACTCAGAATTTGACTATAGAAAATTAATACCCAAAGTAGCATAAGCAAGCCTAAGAGTCTGAATGAAAACACATGCCATGACAAAATAGAAAATATATACGACCGATATCAAACTAAAACTATAGAGAGTTTAACAAGAAGAATTAGAGTCAAACTCATTTATTGAGATGATACACTTGAGGAGAATACTAGTAGGTACCCATCGCATTCTTAGAATCTAGAGGAGGCTGAAGAGACCCAACAAACAAACTACCATCATAGACTAACTAGAGACATTTCCCATTCATTTTTACTATTGAAGAGACCATGGTAAGGAGTGTCCAAACTCTGCTTGAACTAACAATATTCCTAATATTTCGGTAGCATAGCTTGGGCCACCATTTTCATGGTGTGCCAATAGAGCTCCAACATTTTATGAAACTTGGTATCTTGATTCCGAGTGAAACCCAAAGCAGGAACATTGTCTCCTACCT
>JZKD02S2142110.1:243365-262686 GCA_000966675.3 Picea glauca
TTCAATGCAAAATTTCTCTTGCCAACTACCCTTTCAGATCAAGGAGATTCAGACAAGAAAATGCAGATTTCACACAAACAACACACCCTTTTGCAATCAAACAAGAGAAAGAAAACCAAAAACGCAAAAGGAAGGAGAAAGAGATTGGAGCAGATGACCTTAAAGAACCAAATGAGAAGAGTTACAGACTTCAAATTTCCTTCACTAGAGTTCCCGCTCAGTCGGATAGGAGAGAAGAAAGCAGGGGATCGATTTCAAGCTTTCAACAGCAAAAAAACTCAAAAATAATGGAGAAGGGCATAAAATCTAAACAACAAGGTGTTTAATTCTCAGGAGGAAGCATGTCAAAGGTCAAAGGAAGAATCATTGAATCACAAAGCAGCTCAACAAGTGAAGAAACAGGGTTTGGACCTCCAAAAATTGTAATTTTTGAAGAAATTTTGTGCAAAGAAGGGTTGGTGCTCTAGTATAAGGGCCACCAGAGCATTATAAAGCTCTGTCTAACACTTCTAGGGAGTTTTTTCGCTCTGCTAACATGGGCAGGGGGGCGCCAGGCTCAAAAAACTCATAAAAATGTCAAAAAACCCAAAATTTTGATCAAATTTTGACAGGCAGGCTGAGTGTGATGGGGTAAAGAGTCAATCAGCAAGTGCAATCAGATATGAAGGGGTGAACAAGGCCTAAGAAAACAACAAAGGGTAATATAAGGTCTATGAAGAAGATCAAAACTAAAAATTTGATTCGAATCCATCCCCAACAGAGTCGCCAATTTCTGTTGAAGGAAAATCTCCCTACGGACAGGTAGATCGCCTCAAAGAGATAGAATCTTAAATATAAGACAAAAAGTGCTTATCATGGTCACTGACTTCCTTTTAGATCTAGGTAGACTAGTGTGTGAGAAGGAAGGAGAAAAGAAGTACCTTTTACCGATGTTTGTCCTTGCACGCTCTGAGTTGAGCTCCAATCTTTCACTCCTCGATAAGCCCTGTAGACAAACAAAGTACGACCACTTCCTTCTCTATCAAGATTAGTCCAAAATAGGTCTATCTAATAAATAGATGAATTCATGTGAGATTAAACATGAATTAGAAAGAAACAGGCCAAGCAAATTGTATTAATGAGGACAAAACATTACTTACAGTCGTAGATGGATTGCAACAGTTTCATCAAGTCCTCCTTGTCTATCCCTTGCTCAAAAGATCCATGATATGAATGACAATAGCTTCATTGATTGCTCCCTATGAGATCATAGGTCTCTTGCCTCTAGAATATCTCTGTTCCAGCACCACTTATAAGATCATAAGTTTGGTGTGATTCTCCCTTTCCAGTCCTCTTTCACCATTAGAAAGCTTGCTTATATAGCCTTGGAGAGGCTCAACAACTTGAGATATCCTTGGGGAAGGTGAGGATTTTCCTCCTTCAGTTGAGGATCTGCCCTAAGATCGTGGCTGGACTAGGGATTCAAGCTCAATTGCCTTCTAAGAATGAAAGGATCCTTCCCCCATTCATCTCAACAACTTAACTACTGCCCAGAATAGGTAGCGCTCCCTCAAAAGGGCCATCAAAGAGCTACAACTCTCCCCAATAGGCTTAAGGGGGGCGCCAGTGCTCCTAAATACACCAACGCTCCCTCAAAAGGGCTAAAGGAGCTTTATAACACTCCCAGATAGTGTAAAGGGGAGCGTCAGCGCTCCCAGAAGAGGTATAGGGGAGCGCTCTCCTTCAAAAGCTTATTTTTTTAGTGTTTTCAGATGGAAAAAGGTTCATGAGCCTGCTGACTCATTTCTCCTCTTCCAAATCAAATGTTTGAGGTGTTTTAAGTGTCCTTATCATGTCGTTATAGGCACAACATAGGCATCATGGGAGTATGCTTCCCTGACACTTGCGACACTTGTGATAAAAATGCGACACTTGTAATGAAAAAACTTGCGACACTATCAAAGTGAGTATTTTTGACGTGTAACAATTTTTAGTACCCCTTTTTATTTCTATCCTTAGTATGCAAACATGACAAAAATCTTATACGCTCACAAATCACAAAGGTAATTTAAAAATAATCAAACAAGGGGTGTGTCATCGAAGTTGATGTTAAATCTTAGGTTGCAGTGATATATATTCATAAGTCACCAAACTCATTCAAATAAATGTGTTTCCTGACCTAGGAGGGTGGTAAATTGCATGCAACATTAATCAAATAGTCATTCTAAATACTTTTCACATATCCCTCAAGCACCACCCAAGTGTAGATCACTGTATCTTGTAGATCACCTTTCCCTATTCACATGTCTCATATCCTAAATCCTTCGTTGCATCAAAAATACCAATTCTTCAGTTGGTTCTAGCCTAGTTCATAATTTTGGGGAAAAACAATTTGGTTCCAATTCTGACTACTTTGCCCAGATATGTGGAATATATTAATACAAGTGAGGGGGTTCATACAAATTAAGTTGGTTTACATTCACTGCATTATGTATGACAAGTTGAGGTGCTAAATCCAACTTTTAAGGTGTCCAAACCCATTTTATGAGTGATGGTATGACCATGCAAACCATATCAAACAGGTTTGATCTTATGATGTTATTTATTTGTGAAGCACTGGTTATGCAAACGGAGAAAAAATCTCTCACCAACATGAAATTTTGGTTCAAATAAATGTTGGTCATGCAATGCCTTGTACTTGGCCTATGTATGTTGTGTTAGAATTAAAGATGTGTGATCATTTTACCATAGACAATATCACTATTTTCAGCCAACCATAGGCATGCAACGACCCCCGAGCAACACAACCTTTTCTAGATAGAATGATTCTGGAAGCAGCACTAGAACCAATAGATAACGAAGAGAGCTCATCTTTCTCCAAACATAGCTCACCAAACAAAAACTCCCAAAGCCACATAACAAGAAAAATACTTAGTTGCGGCAGTTGTTGCAGATGCATTTGCAGTCTCACTTTACCAAGAATACCACCAATAACCATCACCACGAACACCACCAAGAGATACTACATGATAGGGTGCACATATTAGGCTATATGGCGCTAGCGAGAGAGACCAAGAACCATCACAGAAGATCTGCCTTCCATCCTTGCAGTTGCATCTCCAAATTTGCGCCAAACTTGACTGAGAGAGTGTGTGAAGTTTGTGTGTACAAATGGGCTAGATCATCTCTTATTTATAGTGGTTCTTGTCACTTGTCTGAGCTGACTTGTCCTTTTAGAATATAATACTTTAATATTAATTATTTTACTAAGTCGACTTGTTTTCTAGGGTTTCTACACATCTATTTAGGGTTTATCTTTCTTCTGGAATATTCTATTCTAGCCAAAGGTTACACATGGAGTTTAATACATCTCGTAGATACCATAATATCAACACTCCCTCCTAGCTAGGGAGGTATTAACAGGTAAAAACTTCATAGACACACATGTTATATCATGATCACATAGATCAGTTCATGAGAAACATCACCACCTATCAGTATCATCTGATAGCATCAACTGCATCATCTCTTGAGGCCATACTCCATATGAGTAATCAAGCATGATGTTGAATAATTCACTCACTCAACAGACTGATACGAGGATTATTCTTCTAATCCTATAAGAATGATTGTCCCAACAGATGTTGAAAGTACTCAATTTCTCCAAGAAGCATCCTCTCCACTGCATCATCTCTAAGCTATATGATCATATCTAATTTGTACTAGCATGATGATATGCATCATATCTAATCTGTACTAGCATGAACATATCTATCATGATGTGGAGTACCATCTACATCATCTCAAAGACATACTAGCATGGTGTCAATGTACCATCTCTAAGTTGTACTCACATGATGTAGATCAATGCCTCTGCATCATCTTTCTATCCATCTAGATGGAAATCATCTCCAAAACTAGTGGTAGTCTCCATGGCAATCAAAACAAATCCATCCAATAGAACACAATTGTTTCTATCCATAGTAGTACACAACTATTGGCAAGTGGTACACAACCACTCCTAGTAGCACACTTCTACTAACTAGTGATACACAATCACTACCAGTGGATCATGTCCACTACAATAGCATACAACTACTTTCCAGAGACATACAGCCTCCGCAACAATCATATCATCTGATATCAACCTGCATCAACAATGTCATGATACAAATTGACTCATCTGGGCCATTATTCCACTCACATATGTGAGATCTGGAAGAATTTTTTTCCTTGGAAAGTTAAACACCAACCATGGGATATATGGAATAGAAGAAGAATTTTCCCTGATTTCTAAACCCAAACCATTCACCTAATTGGGCCATTCTTTCGGCACAATTCAAAGTGCAACTTGGAGAGAATGAGTCTACCCTAGGGAATTACTATCATTGATTGTTGAAGTATCTAGACCATTCAACCTAACTGGGCCATTCTTCTAGCACTAATCATAGTGCAACCTAGAGAGAATGAATCTACCCTAGGTAATGACTATCTATATCATTTCCTATGGAAATGACTGTCCTGCACCAACCTCCTATAACATACCATTCTTCAAAACTTATCACAACTATGAACTTCAAAAGAATGACTTCCCGAAGAGGCAAACCATTATGCTTGACCACTACTCAAAGTCACTGCCAAGAAGAATGATTGTCCTAGACCATTCCCCCACACTGGCCATAAGGGGAATCATTTTCTATGGTACAACAATAATCTATCAGACCATTTTCATTACAAAAATGACTATCCGAAATGGACCATTTTCCAAACTAGAAAATGTCCATCAGAAAATTTGGCCCACTTTCTGGACTGGAAGGTGACTTCCCAACCTGGACCATTTTCCGAACTGGAAAATGACTCCCCATAAATAAAAAAACATCTCAGTGCTCCCTCCCAACCTGGAGAGTAATCACTTCCTTTTCCAATAAGGAAGTCTACTCATCAGTGGAGATATAATGGAGAACCACTTCTCCCCTCTAGAATTTATCACAGAGAAAATAGTACTAGATCTCAATGTGCTTTGACCTATCATGGAACCCCAGATTCTCTAAAAGTTTCGCACAGCTCTGATTATCACAATATATCACGATTGAATCTAGCACCTAATCAAATAGTCCAGGAACCAACTTACAGAGCCACATTGTTTTTGTACAAGCATCACAAGCTGCAATATATTCTACTTATGTAGTGTTGAGTGCAACATACTTTCGTTTCCTACTAGCCCATGATATCATGGTAATACTCAAACTAAAACATATCCAAGAAGAACTTCTTATGTTATTTTAACTCCCTACCCAATCTGAATCGATAAATCCATGCAGTTGTATATCATAACTCAAACGTCCCATAAAGCAAATATCTAACTAAGTATTATCCAAATACATTAATAAGCGATTCAATTGTCGATACAGGGATGGGTCTACTAGATCAGAGTCTCTCATCTTATTTAGATATTGCATCATGGGAATTATTCATATATTTGTAATCCATTATCCCAGACTCCTGAAGAACCATTTCGATATGCTTCCTCTATCATAGGAATTTTTCACCATGCTTCTGCTATACATGAGAGGATCTTCACCAAGTTTCTTGAATCCATACAAGGTCTTCTTTCATTTGCATACATGGGTCTCTTTCTTTTATACCTCAAAACCTTGAGGTTTCTATACATGTGCTTCTTCATCAATTACTCTATTGAGAAGAACAATATTTGCATCCATCTGATGTAAACTCAAACCCATGGATGTTGCAAGAGATTTAATGGCTCAGGTAGAGGTATATCTAGTTACTGGAACAAGTTGTCATCATAGTATTATCCCTCCTTCTAGGAGAACCCTCTATCCATGACTATCGCCTTGTATCTATCAATGCTTGCATTTATATTCCTTTTTCACAATTTCTCACATACATTGTTCTTCATCACAACTTCCTTCTTCATTGTTGGAGTCCATGGAATATCTTATAGATTCCTTGCCTTTCCTTCCTGAAGGTTCCAACTTCTTATTTTTTTCATAAGAACATAACTGTAGATGGAAAACCAAGGATATTCAAGGATTTTTTTTGAGGAATACTTCTTCTAGAGTCAATATGAACACATGATGTTTATCATGGTTGCTACTTCCAATGAAGAACATGGACATATACTTCATAGTATTCATGGATTCTTCAATGGATCATATTATTGTGGATTAGATCCCTCTTAATCTCGGCTTCATGTTTAAATGATAAATATGCATGCTCTTCTTTTGTAATTGTGTAATCATCTCCCTCCATATGAGAGAGTCCATTCTTCCATCTACATCCTTCTTGATTTCTGCAAAGTGTCACAAGTCTATTCTAGTTTCCTCTTGATTACTGACTTCTTTTTTAGTCTAACTCCCTCTGAGTCTCTCTAAGTTTCTTTCTATTTTTTTTTATTGTTCCCCATCTGGTAGTTGTTGCAAGCATTGTGTCATCCTTATAAACTTCTTCTATGACAACTTCTGCAAAGATTGTTCATCAAACATATTTCACAAGGGTACCTTCCTGGAACAAGAACAACAAGAGAAAACAATAAATATCTCTCTAGAGGGAATGTTAGTTCATCTTGCAAACAAGTACAATAAGCAACTATATCAATGGTATTCATATGTATTCAAGTATTCATTTCACTTAGTAATAATATATCCTTTAAAAGACTACTTTCACAATTTGTAATGTAGAAACTATCACCCTTAATATGTACAAATTTGAAGCTTAACCATTTAATCAAACCTAGAACCTGAAGCCTCAACTACTATGGAGGGTGCACTTGTTCCTCTGAATGCATTGAATCCAATATTACAGCTTGGATAAGGTCTCTAATAATTTCCCTGCAAACACACTCATGTTTTTCTAGATGATATAACTTGAATAGCATATACAAGTGTATACCTTTGAAGTCTTGTAGCATCCTCCAACTTGTCTTCCAATCTGAAACTATATACCATCTTGACAAGAGGATATTAGAAACTGAATCAGAGGACTTAATGATTTGAACAAGCTAGAAACTCTAAAATTTCAACTTTGACCACAAAATCGATTTGACCAGAAGTCAACCTTTGAGTTTGACTTTGACCAGTCAACCTTTGACTTTGACTAGTCAAACTTTGACTTTGACCAAAAATTAAAACCCGACACTTTTTCTAGCTGATGGTACCAAGAGGTGCGCTATGATAGGGTGCACTAGGATGTCAAAGAATTAGCTCAAACACTTCATCAGAAGTTCCCAGACACAAGGGTTAGGGTTTGCTGCAGCAACATAATTAGAAAACCTAGTTGTAGTTGTAACTGGTGCCAAAACGAGCTTAACAAATAACTTCCCAATCTATGTTTCAGTGGTTATATTGTTTGAAGATAGTGTGGACCCATAACCTATTAGAATTAAAGAGATGTGCTTGTTTGACCATAGACAATATCAGTATTGTCACCCAACCATATGCATGCAGCCACCCCCAAGCACCATAACCTTTTCTAGAGAGAATGATTCTGGAAGAAGCACTAGAAACAAAAGATAACCAAGAGAGCTCAACTTTCTCCAAGGATATCTCACCAAACATAAAGTCCCAAAGCCACAAAACAAGAAAAATAATTGGTTGTAGCAGTTGTTGCAAATGCAGTTGCAGTTGCACTTTACCAAGAATACCACCAAGAACCATCACCAAGAACACCACCAAGAGATACTAGAGGATAAGGCACACATATTTGGCTATATGGTGCTAGCGAGAGAGACCAAGAACCATCCCAGAAGATCCACCTTCCATCCTTGCAAGGATAGATCATCCCATAAGAGGTGTGTGTGTACAAATGAGCTATATCATCTCTTATTTATAGTGGTTCTTATCACTTGTCTAGGCTGAATTGTGCTTTTAGAATATAATACTTTAATATTAATTATTTTACTGAGACGACTTGTCTTCTATGGTTTCTACATGTCTGTTTAGGGATTCTCTTGCTTTTGGAATATTCTATTCTAGCCAAAGGTTACACATGGAGGTTAATACCTCCCATAGCTACCATAATATCAACATGTTGAAGGATGGACTCTACTATGAACCTTGGCCAAGTTATGCACAAAATAAGAAATTGTGTCTTGCTCCTTCTGCTCGTAGGATATGAATGAAGTAGGGGTAGCGACTAGAATCTCATAAGGAGCTAAAGGTTAGAAGCCAAAATAGACCTCAAATGGGATGTGTCCTATAGATACATGAGTGGATCTATTGAATATGTGTTGCAATATATGAAACTATTGATCCTATAGATTGTTTCGTTGATAATAGATGCAGAGGTCACAAACCAAGGTTTTGTTCAATACTTGAGTTTGGCAATCAATTTGCGTGCAATTTGTGCACAAAAAGTAGTAAAGAACTAAAAGTAGCAAATTAAAACTTCAATAAATGTGCATTGTGAGTACCTCTAACAATAACCAATTAATCATTTCAATTTATATCCAAGTATAGATAAAAACCATATGTATTTCTGACAAAACAAGCCTTCAAAATTTAAGTCCATATATAACTTTTTTGGGTTACACTATTGAGGATGTGAACCATGTTCCCTCCAAATACATCACATGTATAATTAAAACAAAACCAACATCACAGGGATAGCCTAAAAGCTGGAAGCCTAGGATGAGTGTCTATTGCATGTGTCACGCATGTGTGTTATTTTCCCTAGTATGCTTTAAACAAATCACAATTCCTAGTTAAAACAAAGATGGAAGTCAGAGATCTACAATGAGTTTACATGCATGTGCTACTTTGCTCGGTGTTTTTCTAAACAATTATTTGCGACTCAATCTTGGCCAATCATCTTTGAGAAACACTTGACAGAGATAAAAAAAATATGATGAAAACTGCATTATACCCAAAATATTTTAATTTTAAGAAATTAAAATCTCAAAAGCTTGTAAATGCATCAAGCAAGTATTTATAGCCAAGGACAATGTGAGGAAACAAAATCTCTTTCCGAAGAATTATATATGCAATGAACAAACACCATCCTACATTTGAAATAAATGGCACTCAATATGAAAAATCATTTCACTAATATGCTTTTGTAGCCAAGCCCACAAGAAGGTGACACACTAAAGACATTTATTTTCTATGGTTTTCTACATAGCAGGCCAAGTGCTACTGTGCATGCCAATTTGGGTTGTTATGCATGCCAAATTGGCATGCACAACAACCTTGTTTGAGATTAGATGTAGACTATTCTACATATCTTTTTGGTCGATAATAATTAACATATTTATCATAACATTAATATTAATTATAATCATCATTATAGTTATGAAGGCCATGCAGATCCGTTTTATGTCAAAATTTTGATTTCTATGAATAGTTAATAAATTTAATATTGACAAAGGTTGGTGTATTTGACTATTTAGAGAAATATGCATCATAAACATCCCTTGAATATAACAAAGAGTCATTCTTCAAGACAATGGCCTCTAAAAAACAAAAAAAAATTACATGATTGTCTTCGAAGTACCAAACCAAAGTTTCCATAAAATGAGTATAAGCATAAGCACTCTAGGATTGGAGTTGAATTCCCATAACGTTTTTAAAAAACAATCTCCAAAATATGACATAGAAAATGACAAAGAATACATAGAAATTGAAAGTGATGCAAAAGAGATCAACAAGAATGCTTCAAACAAGTAAAAAAAGAATTGTCATGCAACTTTTGAGAAAAGGGGGAAAAAGAATCAACTAATGCTCCAAACATACACCCAGATGGTCTTTCCATCATAAAATGTATTCTACCTATATAACTGCAAAAAACAACAACACAAAAAATTATCATTAATAATTGTCAATAAGAAACTACTATGACAATAATTCTATTAGAAAGAGAATTGAACATTGCAACTACACAATGTGTGAAACAAGTNTCCTATAAGAATGATTGTCCCAACAGATGTTGAAAGTACTCAATTTCTCCAAGAAGCATCCTCTCCACTGCATCATCTCTAAGCTATATGATCATATCTAATTTGTACTAGCATGATGATATGCATCATATCTAATCTGTACTAGCATGAACATATCTATCATGATGTGGAGTACCATCTACATCATCTCAAAGACATACTAGCATGGTGTCAATGTACCATCTCTAAGTTGTACTCACATGATGTAGATCAATGCCTCTGCATCATCTTTCTATCCATCTAGATGGAAATCATCTCCAAAACTAGTGGTAGTCTCCATGGCAATCAAAACAAATCCATCCAATAGAACACAATTGTTTCTATCCATAGTAGTACACAACTATTGGCAAGTGGTACACAACCACTCCTAGTAGCACACTTCTACTAACTAGTGATACACAATCACTACCAGTGGATCATGTCCACTACAATAGCATACAACTACTTTCCAGAGACATACAGCCTCCGCAACAATCATATCATCTGATATCAACCTGCATCAACAATGTCATGATACAAATTGACTCATCTGGGCCATTATTCCACTCACATATGTGAGATCTGGAAGAATTTTTTTCCTTGGAAAGTTAAACACCAACCATGGGATATATGGAATAGAAGAAGAATTTTCCCTGATTTCTAAACCCAAACCATTCACCTAATTGGGCCATTCTTTCGGCACAATTCAAAGTGCAACTTGGAGAGAATGAGTCTACCCTAGGGAATTACTATCATTGATTGTTGAAGTATCTAGACCATTCAACCTAACTGGGCCATTCTTCTAGCACTAATCATAGTGCAACCTAGAGAGAATGAATCTACCCTAGGTAATGACTATCTATATCATTTCCTATGGAAATGACTGTCCTGCACCAACCTCCTATAACATACCATTCTTCAAAACTTATCACAACTATGAACTTCAAAAGAATGACTTCCCGAAGAGGCAAACCATTATGCTTGACCACTACTCAAAGTCACTGCCAAGAAGAATGATTGTCCTAGACCATTCCCCCACACTGGCCATAAGGGGAATCATTTTCTATGGTACAACAATAATCTATCAGACCATTTTCATTACAAAAATGACTATCCGAAATGGACCATTTTCCAAACTAGAAAATGTCCATCAGAAAATTTGGCCCACTTTCTGGACTGGAAGGTGACTTCCCAACCTGGACCATTTTCCGAACTGGAAAATGACTCCCCATAAATAAAAAAACATCTCAGTGCTCCCTCCCAACCTGGAGAGTAATCACTTCCTTTTCCAATAAGGAAGTCTACTCATCAGTGGAGATATAATGGAGAACCACTTCTCCCCTCTAGAATTTATCACAGAGAAAATAGTACTAGATCTCAATGTGCTTTGACCTATCATGGAACCCCAGATTCTCTAAAAGTTTCGCACAGCTCTGATTATCACAATATATCACGATTGAATCTAGCACCTAATCAAATAGTCCAGGAACCAACTTACAGAGCCACATTGTTTTTGTACAAGCATCACAAGCTGCAATATATTCTACTTATGTAGTGTTGAGTGCAACATACTTTCGTTTCCTACTAGCCCATGATATCATGGTAATACTCAAACTAAAACATATCCAAGAAGAACTTCTTATGTTATTTTAACTCCCTACCCAATCTGAATCGATAAATCCATGCAGTTGTATATCATAACTCAAACGTCCCATAAAGCAAATATCTAACTAAGTATTATCCAAATACATTAATAAGCGATTCAATTGTCGATACAGGGATGGGTCTACTAGATCAGAGTCTCTCATCTTATTTAGATATTGCATCATGGGAATTATTCATATATTTGTAATCCATTATCCCAGACTCCTGAAGAACCATTTCGATATGCTTCCTCTATCATAGGAATTTTTCACCATGCTTCTGCTATACATGAGAGGATCTTCACCAAGTTTCTTGAATCCATACAAGGTCTTCTTTCATTTGCATACATGGGTCTCTTTCTTTTATACCTCAAAACCTTGAGGTTTCTATACATGTGCTTCTTCATCAATTACTCTATTGAGAAGAACAATATTTGCATCCATCTGATGTAAACTCAAACCCATGGATGTTGCAAGAGATTTAATGGCTCAGGTAGAGGTATATCTAGTTACTGGAACAAGTTGTCATCATAGTATTATCCCTCCTTCTAGGAGAACCCTCTATCCATGACTATCGCCTTGTATCTATCAATGCTTGCATTTATATTCCTTTTTCACAATTTCTCACATACATTGTTCTTCATCACAACTTCCTTCTTCATTGTTGGAGTCCATGGAATATCTTATAGATTCCTTGCCTTTCCTTCCTGAAGGTTCCAACTTCTTATTTTTTTCATAAGAACATAACTGTAGATGGAAAACCAAGGATATTCAAGGATTTTTTTTGAGGAATACTTCTTCTAGAGTCAATATGAACACATGATGTTTATCATGGTTGCTACTTCCAATGAAGAACATGGACATATACTTCATAGTATTCATGGATTCTTCAATGGATCATATTATTGTGGATTAGATCCCTCTTAATCTCGGCTTCATGTTTAAATGATAAATATGCATGCTCTTCTTTTGTAATTGTGTAATCATCTCCCTCCATATGAGAGAGTCCATTCTTCCATCTACATCCTTCTTGATTTCTGCAAAGTGTCACAAGTCTATTCTAGTTTCCTCTTGATTACTGACTTCTTTTTTAGTCTAACTCCCTCTGAGTCTCTCTAAGTTTCTTTCTATTTTTTTTTATTGTTCCCCATCTGGTAGTTGTTGCAAGCATTGTGTCATCCTTATAAACTTCTTCTATGACAACTTCTGCAAAGATTGTTCATCAAACATATTTCACAAGGGTACCTTCCTGGAACAAGAACAACAAGAGAAAACAATAAATATCTCTCTAGAGGGAATGTTAGTTCATCTTGCAAACAAGTACAATAAGCAACTATATCAATGGTATTCATATGTATTCAAGTATTCATTTCACTTAGTAATAATATATCCTTTAAAAGACTACTTTCACAATTTGTAATGTAGAAACTATCACCCTTAATATGTACAAATTTGAAGCTTAACCATTTAATCAAACCTAGAACCTGAAGCCTCAACTACTATGGAGGGTGCACTTGTTCCTCTGAATGCATTGAATCCAAGATTACAGCTTGGATAAGGTCTCTAATAATTTCCCTGCAAACACACTCGTGTTTTTCTAGATGATATAACTTGGATAGCATATACAAGTGTATACCTTTGAAGTCTTGTAGCATCCTCCAACTTGTCTTCCAATCTGAAACTATATACCATCTTGACAAGAGGATATTAGAAACTGAATCAAAGGAATTAATGATTTGAACAATCTAGAAACTCTAAAATTTCAAATTTGACCACAAAATCAATTTGACCAGAAGTCAACCTTTGAATTTGACTTTGACCAGTCAACCTTTGACTTTGACTTTGACCAAAAATTAAAACCCGACATTTTTTCTAGCTGATGGTACCAAGAGGTGCGCTATGATAGGGTGCACTAGGATGTCAAATAATTAGGTCAAACACTTCATCAGAAGTGCCCAGACACAAGGGTTAGGGTTTGTTGCAGCAACATAATTAGAAAACCTAGTTGCAGTTGTAACTGGTGCCAAAACGAGCTTAACAAATAACTTCCCAATCTATGTTCCAGTGGCTATATTGTCTGAAGATAGTGTGGACCCATAACCTATTAGAGTTAAAGAGATGTTCTCGTTTGACCATAGACAATATCAGTATTGTCACCCAACCATAGGCATGCAGCCACCCCCAAGAACGATAACCTTTTCTAGAGAGAATGATTCCGAAAGAAGCACTAGAAACAAAAGATAACCAAGAGAGCTCAACTTTCTCCAAGGATATCTCACCAAACATAAAGTCCCAAAGCCACAAAACAATAAAAATACTTGGTTGTAGCAGTTGTTGCAAATGCAGTTGCAGTTGCACTTTACCACCACCAAGAGATACTAGAGGATAGGGCACACATATTTGGCTATATGGCGCTAGCAAGAGAGACCAAGAACCATCCCATAAGATCCACCTTCCATCCTTGTAAGGCTAGATCATCCCATAAGAGGTGTGTGTGTACAAATGAGCTATATCATCTCTTATTTATAGTGGTTTGTATCACTTGTCTAGGCTGAATTGTGCTTTTAGAATATAATACTTTAATATGAATTATTTTACTGAGCCGACTTGTCTTCTATGGTTTCTACACATCTGTTTAGGGATTCTCTTGCTTTTGGAATATTCTATTCTAGCCAAAGGTTACACATGGAGGTTAATACCTCCCATAGCTACCATAATATCAACATGTTGAAGGATGGACTCTAGTTTGAACCTTGGCCAAGTTATGCACAAACAAAGAAATTGTGTCTTGCTCCTTCTGCTCGTAGGATATGAATGAAGTAGGGGTAGCAACTAGAATCTCATAAGGATCTAAAGGTTGGAAGCCAAAATAGACCTCAAATGGGGTGTGTCCTATAGATACATGAGTGGATCTATTGAATATGTGTTGCAATATATGCAACTATTGATCCTATAGATTGTTTCATTGATAATAGATGCAGAGGTCACAAACCAAGGTTTTGTTCAATACTTGAGTTTGGCAATCAATTTGCATGCAATTTGTGCACAAAAAGTAGTAAAGAACTAAAAGTAACAAATTAAAACTTCAATAAATGTGCATTGTGAGTACCTCTAACAATAACCAATTAATCATTTCAATTTATATCCAAGTATAGATCAAAACCATATGTATTTCAGACAAAACAAGCCTTCAAAATTTAAGTCCATATATAACTTTTTTGGGTTACACTATTGAGGATGTGAACCATGTTCCCTCCAAATACATCACATGTATAAGTAAAACAAAACCAAAATCATGGGGATACCCTAAAAGATGGAAGCCTAGGATGAGTATCTATTGCATGTGTCACGCATGTGTGTTATTTTCCCTAGTATGCTTTAAACAAATCACAATTCCTAGTTAAAACAAACTTGGAAGTCAGAGATCTACAATGAGTTTACATGCATGTGGTGATTTGCTCGATGTTTTTCTAAACAATTATTTGTGACTCAATCTTGGCCAATCATATTTGAGAAACACTTAACAAAGATCAAAAAAATATGATGAAAACTACATTATACCCAAAATATTTTAATTTTAAGAAATTAAAATCTCAAAATCTTGTAAACGCATCAAGCAAGTATTTATAGCCAAGGACAATGTGAGGAAACAAAATCTCTTTCCAAAGAATTGTATATGCAATGAACAAACACCATCCTACATTTGAAATAAATGGCACTCAATATGAAAAATCATTTCACTAATATTCTTCTGTAGCCAAGCCCACAAGAAGGTGACACACTAAAGACATTTATTTTCTATGGTTTTCTACATAGCAGGCCAAGGGCTACTGTGCATGCCAATTTGGGTTGTTATGCATGCCAAATTGGCATGCACAACAACCTTGTTTGAGATTATATGTAGACTATAATACATATCTTTTTGGTCGATAATAATTAACATATTTATCATAACATTAATATTAATTATAATCATCATTATAGTTATGAAGGCCATGCAGATCCGTTTTATGTCAAAATTTTGATTTCTATGAATAGTTAATAAATTTAATATTGACAAAGGTTGGTGTATTTGACTATTTAGAGAAATATGCATCATAAACATCCCTTGAATATAACAAAGAGTCATTCTTCAAGACAATGGCCTCTAAAAAACAAAAAAAAATTACATGATTGTCTTCGAAGTACCAAACCAAAGTTTCCATAAAATGAGTATAAGCATAAGCACTCTAGGATTGGAGTTGAATTCCCATAACGTTTTTAAAAAACAATCTCCAAAATATGACATAGAAAATGACAAAGAATACATAGAAATTGAAAGTGATGCAAAAGAGATCAACAAGAATGCTTCAAACAAGTAAAAAAAGAATTGTCATGCAACTTTTGAGAAAAGGGGGAAAAAGAATCAACTAATGCTCCAAACATACACCCAGATGGTCTTTCCATCATAAAATGTATTCTACCTATATAACTGCAAAAAACAACAACACAAAAAATTATCATTAATAATTGTCAATAAGAAACTACTATGACAATAATTCTATTAGAAAGAGAATTGAACATTGCAACTACACAATGTGTGAAACAAGTTAATATGAAGTCCTAAAACAAGTGTTGAAATCTATGTCTAGTATTCAAACATGCAAAAATAAACTTGGTTATGATCAATCCAAATTATCTTCACATTTCTCAATAAAGTAGTCATAATAACTTCACAATATTCTCATGAGAAACCTAATGTATCTATTCTACAATTAATTCAATTAGATCAAAATACATTTCCACTCTCATGATAATTCGATATTGGAAAAAAATCTCACTTCGCATATGAACATTTTTTAAAAGGAAATACATAAAATACATATTCATACATAATAATACTCCTCACTTGTATACTACAGATATAAAATACCAATAGGAATGTTTTGTTCTCCATGAATTCACTATGAAAGACAAAATATCACATGCGGAGGAGATGCTACCATGTTTCAATATCTTCTAACAAAAATAAAAATAAAAAAAATAGTGACAAAAAAAAATACAAGACTCGAAATGTAACACATATTCACAAGGAGTTTCTTGTCTGTTAACAATTCTAACCAAAGTACAAAGGTGAAAAACACAATAGACTAATTTAGAGTATGGAACAAAGAATTAAAATATGCATAAAATAGTGAGACAATATAATAAAATTAGCATATGAACATGTACTAAAGTACAAAGGTGAAAAAACACAGAACATGTACTAAAGTACAAAAGTGAAAAACACGATAGATTGATTTAGTATATGGAACAAATGATTAAAATATGCATAAAATAGTGAAAGAATATAATAAAATTAGCATATGAACAAGTACAAAGGTGAAAAACACAAAACATGTACTAAAGTACAAAGGTGAAAAACACAATAGACTGATTTAGTGTATGGAACAAATGATTAAAATATGCATAAAATAGTGAAAGAATATAATAAAATTAGCATATGAACATGTACTAAAGCTAACATTAAAAATTAAAGAATTAACAAAAGCATAAACTAAAAACTAAATAAAGAAGCTCCAAGTAAATATTACCTTTAACATGAACTAGTGATTGGGAGATATTTCATATGAGACTCTAAATGATGAAGTATCGCAGCCTAACTAATGTTTTCCTCAAATGCATGTAGAATATTTTGCCCTTGTAATTTCACTATTAGAGTCATGGTATGGTGCTTCAACTTTGCATATTTTCTCTAATAGGTCTCAAATTTCCTTTTAGCCTTTTTTTTTTTATCAATGCCTTTATAGGGGTAGTCCGAAAAAATGGAATAAAATAATAGATAGGTATGCAGTTAGTTTGAAAACAATATAGACATTTGAAGGGAATTTTTTTTTCTATTTCCATATCACATCATTAACATATGATAAGATTTCCTTTATAAGTCATGGACAAGATCCATATCAACTTTTATTCTTCAGAAGCCAATTTGGCATGCACAACAGGCCAAGGGATGTTATGCATGCCAAATTGGCATGCACAATAGCCCTTGTCCTATTGTGCATGCCAAATTGGGTTGTTGTGCATATCAATTTGGCATGCACAAGATTCCTATGGTTGTTGTGCATGCCAAATTGGGTTGTCATGCATTCCAATTTGGCATGCACAGCAGGTCAAGTGTTGTGCATGCCAAATTAGCATGCACAATAGACCAATTAGTTCATGCCAATGAGAAGGGATATTTTTTTATATAGTTCTTAAGTAGTTTTCATATTTCAAATGCACCATTCTTAAAATTCATTTTCCCTCTTGTTTGTGTGATTAGCTATTCACACTGTTACCTCAACCAATCAACACTAAAACTATTATCATATTATTATCAAAATTTACCAAAATAAAACCAACATTCAAACACGCATCATAAAATAAATGATACCATGCATAAAAGTAAATGTTGTAATAATGGAAGTAAATAAGAAGATAATATATTTCTAACTACCAGTTACTCCTCCCACATGATACAAATTTATACCCAAGTACAAGTGTGTACCATAACTCATTGATTGACCAATTAAGTATGTGAGTTGCACCAACTAGTTGTCACATTGAACTAGCCAACCCAACAAGCTTCTCAAGGTGGCATTGACATAAGTTGACAAGTTGGCCACCTAATAATCTAATCTATGTATAAAGGTATCATTCCCCTTTCCAAAGGTGGGTAAAATGTTTTATAAATGACACAATTCTATTTTTTTGTTTCAATTGGCATCTGTAA
This sequence comes from Picea glauca, assembly GCA_000966675.3. Taxonomy (NCBI): domain Eukaryota; kingdom Viridiplantae; phylum Streptophyta; class Pinopsida; order Pinales; family Pinaceae; genus Picea; species Picea glauca. The sequence goes on from JZKD02S2142110.1 coordinate 261,673, forward strand.
GATTGAAATCATTACCTTTTTTAGTTGTGTACATGTTTTGTGCGATGCACATGACAAGTCTAGAAAAATTGTTTAGATGGGTGGCATTTTTCCAAAGACTGGTAAAAAATAGTCATAAGGAAAATTATCATTCACCAACTAACCTACATCAATTTCAAGTAGAAATATGCCTTTGAATAGCCCCACATAAACCTTATTACATATCAAATAACTCAAGGAGGTTGTATTGGCTAAAACATACAAGGTTAGATATAATACAAATAATTTCCTAATATAATATAAAAGAGAAACTTCCTCAAATTTAAATCTATTAATAGAGAGGCAAGTAGAGTTCCTACAAATAGGATCTCCATAACGCTAACGAAGGGGGAGCCATAGCTCAATGATTTTAACATTACAATGATGAATGGCCACTAACCTATATCATAGTACTTCTCAAAATAAATCTTATTGATGAGACAACCTAAGCTTGAAGCACAATCCCACTCCCACACAATTATATTACGTTATTCAAAATATAAATTTTCCATGAAAGAAGCTTGTTTGTTATTGCCTAATAACCTTATGCAGAATGTGATTGAGATGAAGGACCAATGATTTGGCCAAAATCTTGTAGGTAATATTGAGAAGTGTGATTGGCTTCTAGCATGTAATCAGATTAGTCCTCCCCTCCCTCCCCGAGAATAAACTTGATGAAGTCCTGGTCAATTGCCACACCTAGAGACTAATTCATGATGGGTTATATATATATATATATATATATATATATATAGTGGGTTAGCCTTGATAAAATCCAAAGTAGATTTGTAAAACTCACATGGGAATCCATATAACTTGGGTGCACAATGTTGATGCTAACTCAACCAAGGAACGTTGGCATGCACAACAACCCTTGGAATGCACAACAACATCCCTAGGACTATTGTGAATGCCAATTTGGCATGCACAACAACAAACCTAGGTATATTGTGCATGCATAGTATCCCTAGGCCTACTGTGCATGCCAATTTGGCA
>JZKD02S2142110.1:294611-321114 GCA_000966675.3 Picea glauca
ATTAATAATGTTAGTAATAAAATTTAGTGTAGTTAGATTAATTAAAATATGTTAGACTAGTTAATAATTAATTAATTAATTAATAATTAAGTTAGTTGTTTAAGTTAGTACTTAGGTTAGAATTTTATTAATCAAAATATTAATTAAAGATTAAATAAAAAACAATTAAAAATAAAATAATATAAAAATATATAAAACATATTAAAAACATATATCAAAATTAAAATAAATATAATAAAACAAAGTAATAAATAAATAAATAAATATTAAAACAAACACATAAACAAATAAATAAAACATAAACTATTAAATCAAATCAAAATTAAAACTATCCTAAGTTCCCATCTACCTTTTTCCCATACTGCTCGGACACCCCCCCCCCTCACGTCCCATCAACACCATGGGGGTTCGAGCAAGTGGCATTGGGAGGGACAAGTGTCACCTCCTGGTGAACTTGGAGCCCCCCTCCCAATACCACTTACCACCTCAGGGGGGTCCGAGCAAACTGCTTACCTCTCCAAAACCGCCCTCCAAAAAAAAACACTATTTTTCGCCAATTTGACGAGTCGTCTTCCGAGGTGGATTCCAGAAAATGGAGACTGATTTTCAAAATCCGAGAGATTTTTTGTTCAGAACGGGATGAAAAATAAAAACCTCTCCCATATTTTACACAGGTGCTAGGATCAGGGATAATCGAAGCCATCTTTCAGCCTCATTCTTCAACTTTTCGTTTTTTCTTGTTTCTGTCCTGGTTTTGTGGGAGTTGTTTCGGCGAATTAAAGATGAATTTGGAAAAACCGAAAGAGGTTTTTGTACAAAACATTCTCATCTACAATAAACTCTTTTAGTTTATACACATGTGTCATCATTGAAGAGAAACAAATGTCTGAGTTGACCCCTTTTTTGTAGCAGTTCAAACCGTCTTTCATGGCGGACAGTTCAGGATTTTTAGGGATTTATTTCTATTTTTGGCCGAGGTGGTTGAATTCGACCTCCTGAGCCTAGGGAGAGTCTACTCTATATATTGTAAAAAGTCAAATGTACAAGGAAGGAGGCAGGGCCCATGATTTAATCTTGTATCAGAGCTCACAGAGCTTTCTGTATTTCATCAATCCAATAATACAACCACATCGGTTACAAGATTCTTGTGTCAAATCCATTGGTGAATTTTTTCTCACTTTAATTGTGTTTTCCTCTGTTTTCATATGTGTTTCTTTTATCTATTGTTTTGAAGAGATTTAAGATCAAGATTTGTGTAAAAACACCATATTCCCAATTTAAATCAATGTCAATGTTTTCCACTGAAAGTTAAATGCAAAATTCTTTGTTGCTTTGTCTTTAATTCGACTTCTTAACATTTTTCCCCTCTGCCATACCTCAAGCCTATGAATATCCATTGATTTTCCTACCTTTCCCTGTAAGTTTGTCTGCAGAATTTGTTTTCAATTGAATCTCAGATTGTGACTCCATTTCCCATGGTTCCTCTTCTCTGCACCTACCCAACTCAAAAACAAATCGTATTCTTCATAACTAACCTAATAGCCAAATCCGCACAAAGTTAGATTAGACAGTGAGATCCCGCTCTGAGGCTTGGAGGGATAGAGCCTTGACTCTAAGCGGTTTTGATGTTACCTCCATGACTACCCCCACAGTCTTGGGAAAAGTACAGAGTGCTAACACAGCCCAATATCACCATCATCCCCTCACACGTGAAAAGGGAGGCAAAAAAATTAGTTGATTGTCTGGAAAATGGAGTGGCTTCCACGACAGAGCTGATTCACTGGAATGCACAAACTTCACCCCGATATGAACTCTCATATCGGTTCTTGGACCTAGTCAGGAATGATTATTCAACTCCGAATGGGGTGCCACGAAGCACAGGGTGTCCACATAGCACAAGCCAGAGCCCAGCCATAAATATGGCAGGTTGTCTCCCCTCCCCTCAACATTAAATGGGAGATCGCCATTACTTCTCATCAAGCAATGAAGGACTACTCCCTAGCGTGAGAAGAATGAAGGCCATGTGATTCAATGAATGGGAGAGGTTGGTTCCAGCAATCATGTCGTTCATCTATGCTCTTATCCAAAAAAGCAATGATTCGGTCCATTTCACCATAGCTTCACACCAGGCTAGCAGCTATGAGTTCTGGTGTAGCTACCAATAGATTTCCAGCATGCTTATGCTTAGAATAAGCACCCTCCATTTCTTCCCCATGATGAGGGAAAGAGGTAGGCCGGGTTGCGGCCCTCCCTGGAATAGCTTTGCAGCACGACAGAGGAGGAGACAATAGTTAGAGCGGGCACTTTCCATAGCCCGCACTCAACACAGAGAGAAGGTTAGGACGCCTCCCATGGCATATGTCAAGGAAGTGATCCTGGAGGAACCAATTTAGTTCCCTCCAGAATCCCTTCACTTCCCTTCCTGGCATAGCTTTGCAGCATGACAGAGGAGGAGGAAACAGTTAGAGAAAGCACTTTCCATAGCCCGCACTCAGTGCAGAGAGAAGGTTAGGATGCCTCCCATGGCGTATGTCGAGGAAGTGATCCTGGAGGAACCAATTCAGTTCCCTCTAGAATCCCTCCTCTTCACCGTGTCAGAAAATTGGTAGCCCCCCAACCATTTTACAATGGGAGCTAGTGCACCAGACACACACAGGCATGTGCGGGAGGCAAAGGAGGCCTACACTTGCATAGTGGAGGAGGAATTCCTCCACCTCAACTCCAAGGACATCACACTTCCAGATGATTTTAAAATCTCAAGCACAGTAGAGGAGGTCGAGGAGCTCGGGATGGAGGAAGACAAGGAAGGATCACAGGAGGTCACAAGCGAGGCAAGAGGAGGTATGGCAGTGGAGGGTGGGCTGGTCCTAGTCCCACCAACTATTACTACGATCCCAAAACCATGGAAAGACCCCCCGCCATTCTTCCATCTGGAGAAATTGGCACTATTGTTCGATCTTTGAGGCCAGATGGCGGATCAGATCCACCACGACATACTCATGCACCAATGCATTGACATGTTATATGAGGCATAGTCAAATGCGCTAGCTGGCTAGAGATGCCCGACGTGCACAAGGCCTTTTGTGATGCAGACTCAGAATGGGCCTCACATTTTCTATGCTAACGGGTAATTCTATGGATTGGAGTTCAGTCCGGCTCCTTGCGCTACTACAATGCAATTTCATTTTCATGCTTAGATGCTTGTTTAATTTCCAGTTCAATGTCCAGTTTTACTTCCAGTTTAGATTTTTTGACTGCTCAGAACAGTGGCATAAAAACTTAAGGCTGCCACCTGCCCTGGTTTCCTTTTGGCAGGGCAGATGGTGGACCGCCAATTTTTTCATGAACATCACGGTCTTCCTTCTGTCCCGGTTTTCGCTAACTCGGTGGAATAGTTGGCAGACTATTGCTATGTTTTTTTTTGTATTTTCAAAGTTTTAATAGGATTTTTTCTTCTTTATTCACACACAAAAAAAAAATCATCAAACCGTTTCACATGGAATACAACACCATTAAAAACACAAACATATATTACCTTGATATAGCAGCTTGCACACAGTTTCAATTTTTAAAATCACCAAATAAGAGGTTCCAACTTCTTTATATGCCTCAATTCTGCATAGATCCAATCACTATACAAAACAAATCCACCAAACACTAAGTAGTATGAATGCAATGATGCCAAGACAACTACAGCCTATGGGAAAAGGGAAAAAGTAGTTACAAATGGTTGTTGTAAAAATAATAATAAAATTTATGGATTGCAAAATTTGAAATAATTATGGTTATTTATATAATGAAATAATAAATGTTACTGAATTATTTTGGATTTGTTTTTTTAAACAAAAAGTACTAATGTTTTCTAAAATGAAATAAAATAGATCTTGTGAGAGGCAGATCGCACCCATGTTTATTCTTATTATCAAGATTAGGAAGACATTAAAAACACAGGTGGGAAGGTATTTAAATGTGGATTCTCAACCCCGGGTGGGGTGCCATGTAGCCAGCATGCAATCCCCTGACTTAATTGCACCTGTTGTCGCCCTCACATACATTTATCGTAGGGAGGGTAGCATTCAAACCTCATTAGAGAAGGCACACCAACTCTCTCATGCAGGTTTAATGGCTCCTTCAGTGCACCAAGGATAGCGGATGGATATGGGTATGAGAGGCATGCACAAGGTCATTTCAGCTCCTTTAGCACCCCTCCACTTTCTTCGGGTATGTTATGGATCTTTCCATTCGGTTCAGATATTGTGTTTTTCCTTTGTTCATGTCGTTCTCCCCGCTCTGTGTATTCTCAGGCCGCTCAGAGTCTGGTTCATATCCACCACCATGCCACGTGAGCATGGTAAGCGCAAGAGAGGGCCCTCTTGGTATAGTTATGCTTCCAGGCAATGAAGAATTCGTAGAATCTCCCAGGCATCTTTGACCTCTATGATATTATGGGATGGGGGGCATGATGAGCCTCCAATGTCCATTGTAGCATAAGAGATTCTAGTAGAGCCAATTATCTTTCCATCAACCTCCCCTCTGTATACAGTTCAATACCCCCATGACCCACCTAGCACCAACCATTCTATCCCCGCTGCATCTTGTACCTCAGATTGGGCTACTTGCATAATTCAGGAACAAATCTTGTCAATCAACTGCCCAATGGAGACTCCACCTCCCTCTACAAATCTGGACTGGGACTCGCACTCCACTTGTCTCCTAGCACTAGAACATTTGGAACTCATCTTTGAGATGTGCAGGTATATGCAGGATCAACTACATAGGCATACCCTGATCAACAACCATCTCAACATTTTTTATGATGCGCTCTCGAGTTTGTATAGACAACAATGGTGCTTGACCTTTGTGCAACTATATGTTTTCACTCCTCACGGTGAAACTCATGCTGACAAAGGTTTCACTAGTTCATCCAATGATTAATCCTTTTCCTTTTAGCTCTATGCACCATTTTTGCAAAAATATTGTAGAAGGTTACATTTTCCTATTCAGAATTCTCTCCTCTTGCTTAGATAGTTTAGACATTAAAATTCACTACCACCTACTTTGGTTTCCATTTGCTTGGTGGAACAGGTAGCAGTTTTTTTCCATGATCTAGACAGAACAATAGGTCGCCACCTGTTTTGGTTTCCACTTGTCTGGAAGAACTGGTGGAATACCTCCAGACATGGTTCCATTATGTATGATTACAACAAAATTTTGAGGCAATAAAACTTTTTTATTTAAAAAAAAAATTGTTCATTCTCAAAAACCAAATATAATGAGAAAATAAGTGTGCAAGAAGGTGTTTTCTAGCTTTAGTCAAATAAATACAATTTTCATCATTGCAATTGCAATTTAATATTAATGATTCTTACCTCTTTAGATAGTTGCATGAATGTTTTGGGTAGTGTTTATGAATCCTTGATCTTTTCTTCCCTCTCAACCTTCACTTTTCAACCTATCGAATGTGATACGATCCAATTTTCAAAGAATCCCCGTGACTTCTAAGTTGTGAGCATGCAAGGACTGTGCAGCCTATGTTATAATATTTGTAACTTATGCAATGTGCTATGCATGCAACTTGCAAGTTGCAACCTCCATCTGCTATATAATTTGTAACATGTAGTGTGCATGGCATTTTCTATGGAATTTATAACTTGTGTTATGTATGCTTTACACAAAAATCAACATTCAAATTTATGAAATTGTTATTATATTTATTATATATTATAATATTTATTGTTATTATATAATAACCATTATTATTATATTATATTACATATTATAAAATAAAATATAAAAGAATATATATATATATATATATATATATATATATATATATATATATATATATATATATATATATATAATAATAATAATAATAATAATAATAATCTAATTTTAAGGTCATGGCCAAGCCAGACATCAAATTGGTGTATGAGACCCCCTTTATTGTGAGACAAGGGACCCCCTCCGCCCAGTGATTTGACTAATAAGCACTTAAGCCAAGGTCTAGCATTTAACTTGAAGTGACCCTCACACACACTCCAAGGTACATGAGACATGGGTTATGAAGGAATGGAGTATCTTCACCCTTAGCATAGGTGGGATAGTATCCATAATTAGTTTCATTCCAGACAGGTGGAGTAGTGATGCATTCACCAGCCCGCTTCCCTTCAGGTTGGTTTTCGGACTACATTTTATTTCTCTAGGCTTTTCTCGAACACTCGAGAGTGGTTACGAATCTCCTGGTTATAATCCTATTCATATTTTATCTGGATTCAATTTTATATTTGAGTTACTGATTTCCAAATTGGTCAAGCTAGGTCGTCAGATATGGCACCCTAGCCATGAGATTCTAGTTGCTTATAGACTAATTTATAAACTTCCTTTGACCAGGTATCTTTTAGATTCATTTTTGTTTATGGTATACTATGTTTTAGTACCGGTATTTTCTACTTTATTTTTTGGGAAAGAGTCTTCTACTCTATGGGAAAAGGTTCGCTCTCAACACCAAGAATTCCTCGAACATTTGGGAATGAGTTTCCCTTCCATCATTTGAGATATCAAAGGTTTGTGTCTACACATACATTATGGAACCACGAAACCTTATGGACTTCAAGAGGATTTTAAGAACCCAAGAGGATATGGTTCAGGTAAGAAGGATCTATATTTTTCCTTTTTCCCTCATTTCCAATTTCAGAGAAACTGAACAACAATGCATGCAACAATTCACAAAGATTATGAACACCCTTTTACAGGTTAAACAACAATTAGCAATTCTGTAGACAAAGTGTAATATTCTCAAGTACATGGTGGAATCTATGAACAAGAATACTATTTCAATGGCCTCAAACTAGAGGGTTTCAAAACCTAAGAATAATGGGGTTGAGAATATAATAATACAAATGATTGAAGTCATGGACAGAGCGGAGCAAGATTCAACAAGCATCAACATTGGAGTTGATGAAACAACAAGTCACAACTCTTTTCTGTAATTATGTTTTTCAAAGTAAATTATGTTTTGGGAAAGGTTCAATTCCAATGAGGATCTATCTTGAATCCATGGGGCACCTTGAGGTAGTGTTCGAATGTGTGGTTGCACCAAGAGATATTATATTAAATGGTATCATGATCCATGCACACATAAGTGGATCAAATCCCACCCCCATGTCCTTCAAAGTTTAATCCTAAGATCAAGTGAAAAGTGGGCACGACGATAATAATTATGGTTGAGGCATGGAGGAATGAATTTTCCTTTCGTGTATGAAACCAGACACTCACCCAACCACCAATTTCATATCCTCCTCCTTCCCACGTGTGAAAGATCATGAATGATTCAGGTTAGTTCCATAAGAGACGATGGGGGAAGTGCGAAAGTACATAAGTGATGTTCGCAGGTCAGATCATAATTGAGTTTCCATTCTTAACGATGAGTGAAATTTGAAAGCATGTCCTTGATATTTTCTTTGTCATGAAGAATGACAAGAAAATAAATTTTGTTTGGGTTCCTTCTTTGGTTGCAGACCTTTTTTTATTTTGATCCCTATCTTCAAGTGGAAGATATTAACTTCAGGGTTTTAATGACCCTCGTGCTACCCATGACAGGAGGACCTTAGTATGGAAAACCTAGGTTTCCCTCATAGCTAAGGAGGTTGCACAACATTACTCGAGTTCATCCCCCCCCCCCAAGGTGAAAGAATCCATGGATCCATTGGAAGAATATGTTAATATTATCCAAACCTATCAAGAGGATGAAGATGTGGAAAAACAGGTAGGAGACAGTGTTCCTTCTTTGGGTTTTGTTGGCGACGGAAGTCACTCCTGGATTTCTTGTAGGAGCAGAGCCCGACGCCCATTAGTTTCACGTCACGGTGGTTTTTAATGGGTGATCAAATGGAAAGAGACTCGGGGAGATGTCACTCTAACTCAGAGACTGGGTCTGGCATGTAAGAAACAAAGGAGGTCTTGATCTAAATTCAGTCAACGGGTTGATTAAAAGGTGAACAGGTGGAAGACTTGATAAGAAGAGTGAACAAACTACTTCGGGCAATAGGCTTTCAGTAATTTGTAGAAGAAAAACTCTGAATGCGAGATCCTCTGGTTCAGGGCTTCGAGATACTAAAAGAGGGACTTGACTGGATTCTCCAATTCCAAGTCGTTCAGTGTTAGGTAAATCACAAGGACTGATTAGAGACAATGTGACTATCACAGTGATCAAATTCTACATCATCCTATAACAGTTACAACGCGACTGGATTCTCCAATTCTGAGCTGCTCTAACACAGTTTGAACAAGGACGTAAAAGAAACTGACATTCATAAGTCAAGAAGTCTCAAGAGTTCATACATAACCAGAAATAACAATGCTTCATTAAAGATTTACAACCCGGAGCCTTGCTCAACCATCGATAGATACAAAAAATGGCCAAAATGCCTACATATGCTCTTCCCCATTTCGCCCAGCAGAGGCGTCTCCTCAATCACATCTGGCCTGCATTATACTGTCATACGCTACCTTAATTCTTCATGGCTCGCGCCAAGGGGGTAGCTGAGCCCTTAAATGTTGAATTGGCGTGTGTAGGCTTCCCTGGCAAGTTGGAGACTTGGCGCAGCTTCCATGGAAAGAATCAGTACGGAGGACCATCTCGGGTGGACCTTCAGGCAGGACGTCCATACCCTGTAATTAATGAGTGAAGCGAGGCTTCAACCACCTTATCTCTTCTTCGTTTATCCTCAAGCTGGCATCGGGATTTAGATCACATTGAATCAGTGCCTGGAGAACACAGCGCCCCCTCTCTTGAATCTTAATTAGGCGCCTTTGGCCTCTCTATCAGAGTGCTTTTGGCATTTCGAGGTTCGCGGATGAGAAAGGATTAGGATTTTTCTCCTTTAAAGTCGCGATGGGAGAAATGTCGGGAGGGCCTAACGGTCGCCACGTGTTCCCCACTGATTTGACAACTCTGAACTAACCCAGTAATACTGTGGGCCCGAGTTTCGGCGCTATCAGGGTTCGGGGTTTCGAAATGTAAAATGGCGAGGAATGCTTACTGCTCAAACTCCCGAATGCCGACATGATGTGGATGTGTGCCGCGCATCCTTCAGATGGACGGCCCAGATAGTATTTTCTATTATAAAGGGGCTATCCCCCCTTCACCCACTCACTTGATATGACCTGGTGCTGAGATCCTGGGCTTAGTTCGAAAGGAGATTCGGAGTTTCGCTGATCGGCACTTTCAAGTGCAATGGACGGAGAGCTTCCTGACTCCCGATACCCGATACGCCGACAGGCTGCCACCTGTCCCGGTTGGATCGGACGACCCAAATCTGATTTGAACTATTGGTGCTCCCTCTTGCGCTAAACCTCGGGCAACTCGGTAGCTCTGAAAACTCGATGATCGTCGATCTACTTTGTAAACAGATCTTGGATGTTGCCAACGCTATTTTGCCTGCTCGCTTGCCTTGCTACCGGAAAAACAGGGATTCTCCCGTGCTGCGCTTGGGCACTTCCTGAGTAACCTGCAGACCTGGGTGTTTTTGCGCCTAAGACAAAAATAATCGCTAACATTAGGCTCCATGGGGGATAGAGTCATCCCTATGATGCTCTAAGAACTCATTCCACAGCTTCAGTGCCTTACTGTTGGGCTATGGAGTCAGGCTCAAAACATCCTGCTGCTGAAAATACAGGCCGAAAAATAAAAACAAAACAAACTAAACGTTCATGCTTACAGGAGCTTATTTATGTACAGTCCTAAGCTAATAAAACACTTTACATGGGCTAGGTGAAAGAAAACTTCCACCATAGCCATTCAAGCAGCTTCCTGGATAGAAGCTCCTTCCTTCTGTCGATGATCATTAGCAGATGGTGTAACCGTGACAGTAGAGCGGTTACACTCTTTAACTCCTCCTTACAGGCTGGAGTTGAGATGGAATAGGGCGTCTCCAAGGCATAGGAGAAATGCCACTCCATGTACTTGCAGACAGGGTCATAGAATGAGTGGAAAATTCCAGAAAATGGGTGACAGACACCCTCCTCTGCTACACAGTTGTTCACCTGTGGCTAAATATCTCTGATAAGCACAGGTTGATGGTGGAAAACTGACGTAGGCTCGCTTATCTCGGGCGGTGGCTGCTCGTTGACTGGCTCTGGACAGGAAATATTCTGCTCCTCTGGTTCGGTCTCCCCCAGGTCCGATTCGTATTCATCATAAATAGGGACCATGGGGTGGTTTTGTTTGCTGACTGGCTCTTCAGTATCTCTATAGTGATCAAAAGTAGGATAAGCTTGTTGCTCATCATCACTATAATATATATCAAAAAGGGGTTGTCCTTCATTGATATGATCCTCCTCCAGAACAGTGATCCCGTAAAAAAAATTTGTTTCAGGGATAGCGGGACTTGCTGCTTCTGGCTACTCATACATAATCCTTTTCTCTTTAATCCTAGGTTAAAATATATCATGAGAAACCCCCTAGGGGAAAAGAGAAGAAACCTCTTCCACAACTAGCCCCTCTTTTAAAAAGAGAGGGTCTTCGTCATCATGAGCAGAGCTGCTAGGAACATCTGCTTCCACTCGATGCCCAGGTAAGCCATCTACTATAGACCACATCTGCTCTATAAACTCATAATTTTCACAAGAGGCATGTTGATCGTTATGAACGTCTAAAAGAGAAGGTGCATCTGAAATAATGTCAGATGCTTCCATTCCAGGGCTAACACAATTAATATCATTCAACACCTCTATTTTTTCATGGCAAATTCTTTCCTCCACAGTAAGGCTTTATCATGAACATGGTCTTCAGGGCCAGCAGAGGCTTCATGAAGCGAAGAAAACTCCTCACAACAGTTTTCAAACAAGCAATCAGTTGGATAGTAGTCTTTACAAAATGAATTGAAAGTTGTATGAAAACCTGTTAAAGAGCGGATACTTGCAGCGGGAAGAGACCGACACCATTCAAGAGTAGCTCCCTTCAATGAATACCTGAAGAGCTTAATCCGAACATCCTCATGCGTGATATTGTGTCGGTGAATAGCCTCATGGAAGTCCAGTAAATGCTCAGCTGGTTCCTCCCAACTTGTTGTATGAAATTCAGGGAGGAAATCTTCCCATTGGTCTCTATCAGGAAGTGCATTAGGAAAGCCAACTATCTGAGAAAAGTCATAGAAAGCAAACCTTTGAGCCAGAATTTTCTCCATAACGAACCAGTGGAGTCGCCAATCGATCCTCGAATCATGGATTTGCCAGGTGAAAGATGCACAGCTTCAAGTGTGGCTGGTCCTTGTTCACCATCAAAGGCCATATCTTAACATTGTCGTTACCCCAGGAAGCTTCTCAGGCTGAGAAAAAAGTTGCTGAAACCTTCTCGAGAAAGCTCCTTAGGGTCATCTTTTAGGTGTGATAACAGTAGTCACAGCTGAAACAGTGATGTGGAAACAATGGAGTTGCCACAGTGGAGTCATCAGGTGCACAGTAGCAATCTTTAAGGGCTTTGATGTCTAATGCACCTTCAGAATCAGAGGCTCAATGTCATTCTGCCCAGGGAAAATCTTCAACTTCGTCCCCGGCAACGGCGCCAGAAATGTTGGCGACAAAAGTCACTCCTGGATTGCTTGCAGGAGCAGAGCCCGACGCCCATCAGTTTCACGTCACGGTGGTTTTTAATGGGTGATCAAATGGACAGAGACTCAGGGAGATGTCACTCTAACTCAGAGACTGGGTCCGGCATGTAAGAAACAAAGGAGGTCTTGATCTAACTTCAGTCAGCGGGTTGATTAAAAGGTGAACAGGTGGAAGACTTGATAAGAAGAGTGAACAAACTACTTCGAGCAACAGGCTTTCAGTAATTTGTAGAAGAAAAACTCTGAATGCGAGATCATCTGGTTCAGGGCTTCGAGATACTAAAAGAGGGACTTGACTGGATTCTCCAATTCCAAGTCGTTCAGCGTTAGGTAAATCACAAGGACTGATTAGAGACAATGTGACTGTCACAGTGATCAAATTCTACATCATCCTATAACAGTTACAACTCGACTGGATTCTCAAATTCCGAGCTACTCTAACACAGTTTGAACAAGGACGTGAAAGAAACTGACATTTATAAGGCAAGAAGTCTCAAGAGTTCATACATAACCAGAAATAACAGTGCTTCATTAAAGCTTTACAACCCGGAGCCTTGCTAAACCATCGATAGATACAAAAAATGGCCAAAATGCCTACATATGCTCTTCCCCATTTCGCTCAGCAGAGGCGTCTCCTCAATCACATCTGGCCTGCACTCTACTGTCATACACTACCTTAATTCTTCATGGCTCGCGCCAGGGGGGTAACTGAGCCCTTAAATGTTGAATTGGCGTGTGCAGGCTTCCCTGGCGAGTTGGAGACTCGGCGCGACTTTCATGGAAAGAATCAGTACGGAGGACCATCTCGGGTGGACCTTCAGCCGGGACGTCCATACCCTGTAATTAATGAGTGAAGCGAGGCTTCAAACACCTTATCTCTTCTTCGTTTATCCTCAAGCTAGCATCGGGATTTAGATCACTTTGAATCAGTGCCTAGAGAACACATCGCCCCCTCTCTTGAATCTTAATTAGGCGCCTTTGGCCTCTCTGTCAGAGTGCTTTTGGCATTTCGGGGTTCGCGGATGAGAAAGGATTAGGATTTTTCTCCTTTAAAGTCGCGATGGGCGAAATGTCGGGAGGGCCTAACGGTCGCCACGTGTTCCCCACTGATTTGACGGCTCTGAACTAACCCGGTAATACTCTGGGCCCGAGTTTCGGCGCTATCGGGGTTCGGGGTTTCGAAATGTAAAATGGCGAGGAATGCTTACCGCTCGAACTCCTGAATGATGACATGACGTGGATGTGTGCCGCGCGTCCTTCAGATGGACGACCCAGATAGTCTTTTCTATTATAAAGGGGTTGTCCCCCCTTCACCCGCTCGCTTGATATGACCTGGCACTGAGATCCTGGGCTTAGTTCGAAAGGAGCTTCAGAGTTTCGTTGATCGACACTTTGAAGTGTAATGGACGGAGAGCTTCCTGACTCCTGATACCCGATACGCCGACAGGCTGCCACCTGTCCCGGTTGGATCGGACGACCCAAATCTGATTTGAACTATTGGTGCTCCCTCTTACGCTAAACCTCAGGCAACTCGGTAGCTCTGAAAACCCGATGACCGTCGATCTTCTTTGTAAACAGATCTTGGATGCTGCCAACACTATTTTTCCCGCTCGCTTGCTTTGCTACCGGAAAAACAGGGATTCTCCCGTGCTGCACTTGGGCACTTCCTGAGCAACCTGCAGACCTGGGTGCTTTTGCGCCTAAGACAAAAATAATCGCTAACAGGTTTCACTCGGAATCAAGATTCCAAGTTTCATAAAATGTTGGAGCTCTACTGGCACACCAAGAAAATGGTGGCCCAAGGTATGCTACCGAAATATTAGGAATATTGTTAGTTCAATCAGAGTTTGGACACTCCTTACCATGGTCTCTTCAATAGTAAAAATGAATGGGAAATGTCTCCAGTTAGTCTGTGATGGTAGTTTGTTTGTTGGGTCTCTTCAGCCTCCTCTAGATTCTAGGAATACGATGGGTACCTACTAGTATTCTCCTTAGGTGTATCATCTCAATAAATGAGTTCAACTCTAATTCTTCTTGTTAGACTCTCTATAGTTTAAGTTTGATATCAGTCATATATATTTTCTATTTTGTCATGGCATGTGTTTTCATTCATACTCTCACGCTTGCTTATGCTACTTTTAGTATTAATTTTCTATAGTCAAATTCTGAGTGTTAATGTGGTTTCCCTTCAAGGGAAAACCAACATATTTATGGGTTTTTTGGCATCCTTCTAACAAGCATTATGATGTTTTGGGCATCCTGGACATGTTTGATATCATGTATACTGTGTTAATATTTCAATAATTTTTTCGTACTTACAAAAAATAAATTAGATTTATATTAGTTGATCGGGTTTACAATAATAAATCAGTTCACTTTAAATTCACATTAATACAATCACTATATCTCTATCAATCCAGCAAGATAATCGAAGATGGTGCATCGCGAGATAACAACAACACAGTAGTGAAAATATTTCTCTACATTATTATAATTTGAATATGAGCTTTACACAATTCAATTTTACATATTTCAAACTCCATGTTTTGAATTTTATGGAAGAATATGGCACAAATTTCTGAGCAGACTAGTTCTACGGTTAAAATGACGCTACATTTCAATGACAGAAAATGTGTTTTTAAATTCTTTACTCCATCAATTCTTGGAATCGAACTTGATACCAGAGAATCCGTTAAACGTAGTAGACTACATAACTTAAACAACTTATAACTACATGTCGGCATCGAGAAATTTCCCTTCCTCTCTTATGCTTTACGAGTTGTTTCAGAGATTTCTACGAAGCTTTTCCTGGCTAGAATATTTTCTCAAAGAAGCACAAAACATTTTTCAGATCCCAACAAATAAATAAATAAAATAGAATAACTATGATACATCGCGGGCACATAAAAGATTGTAAATTAATGATTTATATAAAATAATATAATAATTTATTATCCTTTAAATTTGAAAGTAATATTATGTTTACATTACATTTTCTTAACTAATATTAAAATTTATATCCAAGTTCATTTTCATAAGTAAACATTAATATTTAAATTTTCCTCTTACATTATATATTATTGTTAAATATTCCTCTTACAATATATACCAATTAATTTTATAGAGAAAACACTAAGGAGGGATATGCCATATGAGAAAACCCTGAGGGATATCATATGCTATTTCAGAATATGGTGGCACTTGCGGTAATAAAACCGCATGACAAAGAGTTTAACATGTATTGTAAAATGGATGTAATGGCAATTTTATGTTATGGATTGTTAACATGAGGTTGGAGAATCAATAATAGTATACCTCAGAGTGCAACCATATCTTTTGTAGACACTCCTGCTTGAAATAGAAATAGAAATTGAAATTGAAATACATATGGAAATTTAAATTGACATAGAAATTGAAATAGAAATGAAATTGAAATTGAAATTGAAATTGAAACTGAAATTGAAATTGGCATTGAACAGAAACTAAAATTGACATGTACAATGAAATCAATGAATTAGAAATAGACATGTAAATTTAAATCAATGCAATGCATTATAAATTGAATTGAAATAGAAATTACAATAGAAATTGAAATTGACATTGAATAGAAATTGAAATTGACATTGACATTGACATCTAAATTGAAATTAAAATTGATATGTACAATGAAATCAATGTGTTAAAAAATGAAATAGAAATAGAAATTGACGTGTATAGTGAAATCAATGCATTAGAAATTGATGTGTAAAGTGAAATGAGCGCATCTAGAAATTGACATGTACATTGAAATCAATGCACAAATTGAATAGAAATAGAAATGTGAAATTGACATAGAAATTGAAATTGAAATTGAATAGAAAATGGCATTGAATAGAAATAGAAATTGACATGTATACCGAAAGTAAAAGAAAATCTTATTGGAAAATCTCTTTCTACGACTCATATTTCTTACGAGTTGACACATGGTATTTGAAAATATATTAATAGCAAAAAAAAATTAATATTGGCCATAAATAAGATATTTGAGTGCCCAACTTAAGTAGAATAATTTTATATCAACTTCATATATAGAGAAAAAGTAATTGATGTAGAAATTCAATGAAAAAATCAACAAGTACAAATTATTTCATACACTTAGCAACGTAGAGATAACTATCTTCTATGAACTCTGAAATGTCTAAACCCACATTTAGAAATTACCATAAGCAAAAATACACATTGCTAAGCAATTTTGCAGCGAAAAAAACACAATGAACATCAACCATTCAACTCAGAAAAACTCAAAAATGTAAGCAATGTCAGGGAAAACCCCAATGTGGGGAAACCCAATGAGAGAGAGAGAGAGATTTATTATTCAGCTTCATGAAAGTACATATCAGTAGCAATAAATACAATTTCCAGCAAGAGAAATCCACTTACAGCACCCAAAACTGTCCCAAAATTTTGCCTTAATTTTCGTGCCCAAAAAATCCGTACTACTGTACAGATTTCCCCTCTTCAACACTAGGAAATCTATGCCAACTAACAAAAATAGAAAACTTCCCTCTTAATCAACAAAAAATGCTGAAAATATTGCCTTGATTTTCATGCCTTCCCAACCTGTCGTACAGACTGTACGGATCCATACAGTACGACCTCTCTAACAACAGAAAGTTACAACACTCACAAAACATAAATTATTCTTGGGAAATGTGCCCTCCTTGCTTCCCTCTTTCCTCTCTCAACCTTACTTAGAAATCTCTCTCAATATCCTTCTCAATGTGTCTTGCACACTACCCAATGCATTCTCTTATAATCTGAAAGTGAACCTTCACCTTCTCCAACCTCAGATCTAATGACCAAGATCTAATCTTTCCTTTACAAGATCAAGGGTCATGATTCATTCCCTCCAAAATAAATCACTTAAAATATTAAAGTACATTTTCACTTTATAACATAAGTGCACTTTATGAGATAAAGTCACTTTAATATTAGAAGGTACACTTTATAAAAACTTCACTCTAATAAAAGAACCACTTTATCACAACTTTATAAAAACCCATTACAAAGTCAAGTGTCTAATAGTATAGGTTCAAGGTTACTTCCGCATGCAAGACACACGTGTGAAGTACCTACCGAGCTAAAAAGCTAACACTCCCTCTTAGTGATGGATGTACTCATTGCCATCTCTATCATCCGGTCCAATCACATTGTACTCAGTAGGAGCTCCCTCTGAACCTGGAACCATCCTCAACACATGCACAAAACTCGAACTAGAATATATTCTCCTGACAACCCTGAGCTCCTAGGAGAATCCACTCCACCCTAAGCATCATTTCGATCACACCAGCTGAGCCTCCTGTCGGTGCTCATAAGAGACTCACTCTCGTCTCTTTGAATGCAAGAATGAATCCTTGGGCCCAACACAGTCTCAGGAGCCTCCTTCTCATCATCCGACATTGAATCATATCCTAAAGGTTGTCCTTGCAATATGTACAACATGCCCATCCAATCATCAATCAACTGTGGTTCAACCGGGTCCGCTCCCTCCTTGTAGATAAATACATGTATCCTGTTGAACAATGTACAATATCCAACATCCTCCAAGGCTGATACTGAGAGCAAGTTAACTCTCAACCCTGGAACAAAGAGAACTCCATCAAGCTCCAAGAATCCTCTATACTCGGGTCAAAATATAACCCTTCCAACTCCACCTACAGCTTGTGCCATACCACCTTCAATCTCCACCAGTCGGTCAGGACCTATCTCTGTGATAATAAGGAATACTTGCCAAATTCTTGTCATGTGACAAGAGGCTCCACTGTCAACAATCCATCTGATATAACTCCCAAATCCTCCACTACCGACACTGGATACTAGAGTAACCAAAGAAAATTCCCTATCAAAATTGGAAGAAAAGCCCTCCATGGTTGTTGTCGAAGTTGTCTCATGCCCCTCTTGTTCCTTCTTATTCTTCTTCATCTCAAGACACTGAGGAGCAAGGTGCCCCAACTGGTTACAACAGTAACATCTGACTTTACTCAAGTCCCTTTGGAAATTTCCTTTCTTCTTTCTCTTTGCAACAAGAGCAACATTCTCATCAGTTCCATCTGTCTTCTGTCCACTACTCTGATATCCTTCCCAGATCTCCTCCTGAGTGAAATCGTTCGACATTCTGCTCCAATATGGAAGATGCTCATGACCCACCACACACTTCATGAAGACTTCTCATTCCTTGGTGAATCCTTTCAAGGCTATCCTCACCAACTCTGAATCCGATATGACCTCCCCAATTGTAGCCAACCCATATTTCACTTGATCTACCTAGGTAATATAAGAAGACACACTCTCCCCCTTACCCATCTTGGTATCATGCAACTTATCCTTCAAGGTCACCTTCCAGTTTTCATTCTTTGCCTCAAATAAGTTCTTAAGTGCATCCCACATCTCTTGGGTTGTCTTCTTCTCAGTCAAGTGTGGGATAAGGTGGCCCTTCACCCCATCCAAAATAATCCTCTGAGCTTTGGCCTCCTTTATCTCATGCAAATCCAAAGAAATAGGATTTGTTGTGGGAGCCACAACAACAGAACTAACATAATTCCAAATCTTGTTCTCCTTGAGAACAAGTGACATCCAGACCTTCCACTACAAATAGTTGTAAATGCTATCCAACCGATCCTAAAATCTAATGCATGCAACCATATTCCCTGTCAATGTTCAAAGGAAAACAAACAACACATTTCCCCCTTCAAGCCTTGCCCAAAAATCTCGTTGTTCACTATCACTTAGAGCCCAAGATCTGATACCATGTAGAAATTTAATGACAAAATCAACAAGTACAAATTCTTTCATACACTTAGCAACCTAGAGATAATTGTCTTCTATGAGCTATGAAATGTCTAAACCCACATTCATAAATTACCATAAGCATAAATACACATTGCTAAGCAATTTTGCAGCTGAAAAAACACAATGAACAACAACCATTCAACTCAGAAAAACTCAGAAATTTAGGCAATGCCAAGGAAAACCTCAATGTGGGGAAACCCAATGAGAGAGAGAGAGAGAGAGAGAGAGAGAGAGAGAGAGAGAGAGATTTATTATTCAGCTTTAGGAAAGTACATATCAGCAGCAATAAATACAATTTCTAGCAAGAGAAATCCACTTACAACACCCAAAACTATCCCCAAATTCTGCCTCGATTTTCATGCCCAGAAAATCCGTACTATTGTATAGATTTTCCCTCTTCAACACCTCAAAATCTATGCCAACTAACAGAAAAATAAAATTTCTCTCTTCATCAACATAAAACGTTGAAAAGGATGCCTCGAAATCTGTGCAGCAAGATGCCTCGATTTGCGTGCCCTCCTAGCATGTTGTAAGGAATGTACAGAATGTACGGATCCGTACAATACAACCTCTCTAACAAAATTTTTTTACAACACTCACAAAACATAAATTCTTCTTGGGAAATGTGTCATCCTTGCTTCCCTCTTTCCTCTCTCAACCTTACTCATAAATATCTCGCAATCTCCTTCTCAATGTGTCTTGCACACTACCCAATGCATTTTCTTATAATCTAAAAGTGACTCTTCACCTTCTCCAACCCTAGATCTAATCTTGCCTTAACAAGATCAAGGGTCATGATTCATTCTCTCAAAATAAATCACTTAAAATATTAAAGTACACTTTCACTTTATAACATAAGTGCACTTTATGAGATAAAGTCACTTTAATATTAGAAGGTACACTTTATTAAAAAGTCACTCTAATAAAAGAACCACTTTATCACAACTTTATAAAAACCTATTACAAAGTCAAGTGTCTAGTAGTGTAGGTTCAAGATTACTTCCGCATACAAGACACACATGCGGAGTACCTCCTGAGCTAAAAAGCTAACAATTGAAAGTAAAAAAAATTATTATTCTCTCTGCAGCTTTCTACTTCCTAGTATGCTTAATATGGACTTGACACACCGAATTTAAAAAAATATTAATAATAAAAACAATATTTCAATGTAGACCATAGATAAAACATTTCAATATCCATGTTAAATAATATATATATATATATATATATATATATATATTGAAAGTAAAAAAAACTTCTTATGGTTAAAACATTTAATTGTTCTGTTCCTCGGTATGAGGGATATGTGTAATTCTTTCCATGAATATTAAGAACTAGCATAGATCCATCTTAACTCTTAATCATGTGCTAAGAGGGATAAAAATTTGAGTAAATATCTACACCTATGGGGATTTGATCCCTCTCTGCCCATGATAGATCCAGAGTTAAGATGGATCTTAGTTAAAACATTCCATTGGTGTGTTTCTTAGTATGAGGGAGATGTGCAATTCCTTTCATGCTCAGCATGGACTTGACACTTGGCATAGTATGTGACGAAAGGGATCAAAATTTGAGTAAAGGTTTGCACCTGTGAGAATATTTCAATGTAGACCATAAATAAAATATTTCAATGTCCACTTTAAGTAAAATATTACAATCTCTTCAGTATAAAGGAGATGTGTAATTCCTTCCATGCATATTAAGAATTAGTGTAGATCCATCTTAAATCTAGATCTATCCATCTAAAATCCATATTTATCATGTGCCAAGAGAGATCAAAATTTGAATAAAGGATTGCACTTCTAGGGATTGGATCCCTCTCCACCATGATAGATCTGCACTTAAGATGGATCTTAGTTAAAACAATTCATTGGTGTGTTGTTTAGTATGCAGGATATGTGTAATTTCTTCCATGCTCAACATGGAGTTGACACATGGCATAATAAGAACCAACATAGATCCATCTTAACTCCTAATCTATCATGTGCATAGAGGGATCGAAATTTGAGCAAAGGTTTGCACCTCTGGAGATTTGATCCCTCTCTGTGCATGATAGATCCCAAGTTAAAATGGATCTAAGTTGGTTTATTTATAAGTAAAGTGGAAAAAACTATTATAATTTACTTGTTAATTGAGAGGGAGGATAGTTATAGCTATTATTCTTGAATGCAGGCTAACTTATTATTGTGATTCAAAGAAAAATGAACCACTTGAAATGACTCAATTGTGGTCCATAAAGCACTCTTGCTAGATGCCTCTAGGTTTAGGGTCCTTAACCCATTTCCTTACATGCCAAGAAGATGAGGGCTTAACCAATTATAAGTAGTTTTACAATCTTACTCGTATTAAAACAAAAGGTTTCATTGTAATTATTCTTTACAATAAAGTCAATCTCCCTTTTAAACCTCTAATAAAATCATATACTTTATAATATTTTGCCATAATTTCATATATGAAACTAAATACTATTCCAATTAAAATTTAAAAATATTTGTAACATATTATACCTAAATTAAAATGAATTTAATCTATATTTAAACTTTTTTTTTTTTTTTTTAATATTAAAAAGTTATATGAAAAAGATAAATTATATACCAAAATTTCCAAATACTTTTAAAATGTTTTAGTATTTAACAAAAATTACTTATGTCAGAAGTGTTTTTCAATAATGTCCCAATGTAAATGGATACAACCTTCATCAAAATCAATGTTCTTTCGCTATGGGTTTAGAAATAATCAATGCTCATTTTTTGAAATGTATTTTAAGGATAGCTTAGGTTTTTGATGAAAAAAAATGGTAATATTGTTTTTGTTTGTGTAGATTTTATTATTAAAAATAACATTTCAATATTTGAATGGAGAAAGTAATTATTTGTTTTTTTTAAATTATTAATTATTTTTTAAATAATGATTTGGTTTGATATGGTTAAAGTTAAAACTGTGATGGAAAAAAGATATTAACATTGTTTTTGTTTGTGTAGATTTAATAATTAAAAATAATATTTCAAATTTTGAATTGCGAAAGTAATTTGACTAGAATTTATTGGACTATTTGGATAATTTCTTGGAAATATTTAAATAGGATGATACAAAATATGCAAAGATTAATCATAATAAATGTGTAAATGCTTGTAATATTCAAAAATATTTAATAATTAAAAATAATATTTCAAATTTTGAATTGTGAAAGTAATTTGACTAGAATTTATTGGAATATTTGGATAATTTTTTGGAAATATTTAAATAGGATGGATACAAAATATGCAAAGATTAATCATAATAAATGTGTAAATGCTTGTAATATCCAAAAAAAAATTATTGAATTTGAAGGATAACATTTTTATCAATAAATTTTTTTACATAGAGTAGAACTTTCAATCAATTAAGATAACTTTTTAGAGTTATTTAATTTTGTAAAATAATATTATGGTATATTGATTTAACTCATTTAAAAATATTTTAAATAAGTTTGATAATATTAATGAAATAAGGGGAGTTGTAGAGGAACAAGTCCTTATGGAGAAGGTAGAGGACTTTGTCTTAGGAAAGAAATTGCGTAATTTAGTTAGAGTCAAAATGACAAAATGAAATTTTATGTAGTGTGTAAATTGTTGGAATTCTGATACAACAACAATGTAAATCTAAAGAGTAAAATCATAGTAAATGCACCAAAAAATTTTTAAATCTAAAGAGTAAAATCATAGTAAATGCACCAAAAAATTTTGTATTTCTTATTATAGTTTGATGCCAGTATTTAAGAATTTTTGTAGTACATATCTTTTGAGGCGTGTAACAACATGTCAGGGGATCATCTCAATAACGTTAAATATGAAGTGGGCTGAACACTACCAGAATAATAAAAGACTTCATTCAAAGTTCATGATTGAACTGTGAAGCTATTATCAGATTATGATATTAGTAAAAATCCTTAAAGTTTATAGTTTGTAATCGAGTGAAGGAAAAAGTACACCTTACGACGATACATTTTATGACTTTTAACGTAGATGGTGTCTTAAAGATGTATTTTATGTTTCAAATTGAATTTATTTACAGAATTACATGATCCCTTATTATTGGGTTGATTATGTTTGTTGCAGGTCATGTAGAGCAGTTTCGGCCGTTTTACAAATCAGAAGGTTTTATTTCAAACAAAGCTATGCAGCCATCAATTGTGGAGATAGATGCAATCTGTCTCTTTGCATTTAAATTAAAGGAACTGCAAATCTAAAGAGTAATATTTCTTCTCTTTACATTTAAAATAAAGGAACTGCAAATCTAAACTGTAAATAGAATAAATTATATGTTACCATAACTAGATTATTCTATAAAGGATATAGAAACAACTAGCAATGTAACGAAATAAAATAACTAAAAAAATAACGCACTTACAGACCAATTGGGAGAAACCTAATTTAAAAATATAAATTGGAACTAAGGAAAAACAATGTTGAAAGAAGGAAAGAAAAAAAATATAACTATTATGTTCCTATCTTAACCTACACAAGCTCACTTGAGATTCACATAGAACCAATGTAGCCATACACCAACACTATTATAATAACAATTATAGATGCAATCTGTCTCTTTGCATTTAAATTGAAGGAACTGTAAATCTAAAGAGTAATATGTCTTCTCTTTACATTTAAAATAAAGGAACTATAAATCTAAACTGTAAATATAAACATGAGGTAAATCCTATTTGCTCTGGACAGTTGTCCCTTAATATGCATCTGGCTACTTGCGCACTTCTATGATTCATTATTTGTGTAAGATGACCTTGTCATGATCTATTGTGAAAGTGCCTTGAACATGGAAATCACGTAAACTGTAAATAATATTAGACGTGTTTCCTAAGTATTTTTCATAAGTGATATCTTGTAAGAATGGGCATAATGTCATTAGTAGTGCATCTCTTACAATGCATTCTTTCTGGATGTTTTCCATGGTTTGAATAATGCATTGCAGCTGAGGGGAGCATCTGTATGTGGTAAGTTGTTCACATTTTGAACATTGGTGTTTGTCATCATCAATGGCTCCTGGAAAACAATTTTGTTAGATTATGTGTAGTAATAATAAATTAATTAAATTATGAAGAAAAATCTATATTTGGTCAAATTACCTTTGTTGTTAAGGTGATCAATTTGTTTAAGTCATCTAGTGCCCATTTTTCCTTCAGAGTGGTTATGAAGGTAGATTTGCATGTCCTCAATGTCTTTGTTTGCTCTTCTCTTCCCTTGACAACATTTCTAAATAGAAGCATTGGCGTTTCTTTTTTGGATAATTGTTGTTGTACTATAGTAAAGGAAGACATAAATGTGGAAAAAAGGTAAAGCTGCAATTAAATATTGTGTTAGGATATTAGCTGTAAGTAATAAAAGGTGTGTGTGCAAGTGGGAAAAAGCAACAATAAGTGAGTTTGTACTTACTGTAGTTTTATCTTCTTCTAAGTGCCCATCTTTAAGCTATAATACATATTGGGAGCCTTGTTGATTTGCAAACGTGACCAAGGTAGCAATGGTGCCAATTGCAAATGTAGATTTGTTGGTTGTTAACTGCCTTAAGATTGTATTTGGAATAAATTTGTATTCTTGACAAATGGGCGATATTGTCTCTAAAATGCTTTGATCATGGAGGACCAATATGAAATTTCAATCTCCATGATCGTACATTGTTTTGGGAGAAAATTTAAAAGCTTCAATACACACACCTTGCCTCGGAATGAGTTTAGATTCGTGTACAAGGATCAAGGTGTGAGGGACATTCACTGTGATTGTCATCTCACCTTTTTCATCAACTAGATCAAAATGCAATAGATCTATGTTGTGTACTCTGTCAATAGTTGTTTTATATATTACAATGACATCGCCATGAAAGACGTTGCCTACTTTCAATCCTTTAAGGCCTTGTATTGTTACCATGTTGCATTTTGAATGCTTTTGTCTATTAGGGAACACATGTGAATTAGCTTGATGATTTGTTAAGAAAGTTGAAGAGTATTTCTATAATGAGTGGCTACCTTTTTGTTTTCTATGACATGGTGTCTTCTGTTTGTTCGTCTTCTCGACTTCTTTTCATGGTGTATCTACAAGAGAAAAACATATTTGAATTTAGTATTTAGTATTGAAATTGGAAAACATATTATGATGCTAACCCAAAACAAGAGAGCAAAATGGAGCATGAAAACATATTATGATGCTAATCTAAAACAACAAAGGGGAATGGAGCATATACATACTTGATCCATCATTTGAACTAGAAGAGAGATCTAACATAGCATAAATTATGTCATGATCAGACCAATATGCATTTGAGAAATTGATTTCACATTGTGAAATTGGCAAGTTTGTCCAGATGTGATCTATTATAGTTCTTGATTGTGGACGAATTTTTTATGTTATTTCATGGAACTTTTGAGTTTTCATGTATTGTAAAAGAGTTTTGCTTCGAATAGTATTTGATCTAATATCAATGTTGAAGTCCCCAATAATAAAAAAGACACAATCTGTATGTGTAGATTGTCATTTTGTATTGTTAATCATTTCAATTATTGTAGATACTTGTTCAAATGGTGCTGCATATATGTTCATTAAGTTCATTAAGAAAATAGGTCGATGGAAGTACATGTCAGTGAGTGTAAGTTCAATTTTACTCTTCGTAAAGTTCTTAGTTTCTTTGATTGGGATTTTTTTTTCTATGCAAGTAAGAATGCCATGTGTTGAATGTGCTATGGAAGAGTTGAACGAAAAGAATTGTTTATTTTTGGGTGGAGAGTTTAAGTGTGTTTCTTGAAAACATAGTACCATGTTGTCCATCAAGTCTGTATCATGCATGACATCATTAATATGTGCATATAGGTTGCATGTATTTAGTGTTGCAATTGATAATATGTTTGTATGGTTGTTGTTTTGTTTTACAAATTCTAGTTTCCATGGCACAATTGTTTCTAGTCATGTCATCTCATTTGATACTTTGGTCTTTACATGAAAGTTTTTGGCCATGATTTTTTGAATCAAGTATAGTGAGATAATATTTTTAACACGTGATAATGCAGTATAAACTAATCCATGTTGCGTCACACCAGTTGGGTCAAATGCAAGTCCATCTAGTGTTAGTCCTTATGTTCGGTGTATTGTTCTTGCACAAGCTAATTGTATTGGAAATTGTTTTCCTATTGTGAATTGTGATTTGTGATTTGTTGTTAGCTATTGCCAAGGGTTTTGCAATTCGGAAAATGGGTGTCCAATCTGGTAAGATGTTTGTTTCATATAGCTCCGAGAATTTAGTTCTTTGATATTTTCCAATGCTTGTGCTTGAGAATTCTATCCATACAATGTCTAAGCCATTATTGGTATTTGTATATCTTTTGAAAATACCTTCGGCACCATTGACTTGTCCATCGTCAGTGTTATAGTTTCCTGCATATAGTTCAACTAGCATATTTCGTTTGACTATTATTGTTGATGGTAACAATATTGTCTTTTGAAAGGAAAAACATTTTTCACTACTTTCATGTTCATCAATAGCATTAGCACTAACTATTATTTGCTCACCATCCACTAGAGAAAGAATTTTTGCATTATGGTTATGGACATCTTTGTTTCAATAGAATATGTATGGGAAAAGTGGATCTAAAGGCGGTGGTCTATGGAAATGGTCATTTATGTAAGAAATATCTTTCTGAGATTGTTGGTTTAATCTCATATTATTTAGTACATTGACAAAGCATGTGTCTTTTTGACGCATTGTTGTATGCAATTGATAACATTTGATTTTTTCATTCCAGAAGTCATATGGAATTGATTTTTGTTAACTTTTGGGTTCTCAAATATAAGCGAGTCTCTTATAGGTTGTGCTTGGCAAGGATGATTTTAGGGGCGAAATTAAGGGGCCTTCAAATTTTTGTTGGGCGATTTTTTTGTATTATAATGGTTTTTTAAAACTTTTTTCATTCGCCCATAGTTTATTTTAAAAGAAAAAACATATGTAGATTTAGCCCAGGTTTTTAGGAGGGAGAAAGAAGAAAAACAAAATTTAGCCCGTGAAAATTGGAGCTTCAAGATTTC
>JZKD02S2142110.1:334456-350511 GCA_000966675.3 Picea glauca
GTTAAGGAAGGTTTGCAAGAATGTGATCATATACATCAGGTCTATTACAGAGCTACAAATCAGATTTGGATGATGAAATTGATGAGGGCTTTTGGTTGAGGTACATGTTGAGTACTTGGGTGAGACAAGTAGTTGATGAGTTGGCACATACATGAGGTGTATAGTTGATGATGTTAGTACATATTGATGAGTCATAGTTGATGAGTAGTTGACACATGATTGGTACATACTTGGTACATGGTTGGATGCACTTGTTTATGGTACAGGTTGATTACAGTTTATTTGGTACAGGTTGGTGCATGGTTGATGCACTTGTTTATGGTACAAGTTGATTATAAGTTGAAGTACAGGTTGATGCATGGTTCAGATTTATTTGTACATGTTTACAGTGGTATATCTCACAGTGACAGTTTGATAGTGATTCCATCATTCTACTTTTACTTCAGGGTGGCAGGACGAGGCAAGGACAGGTGGTTGTAGTCACCTTCTGGTTGTAGCCGGAGAACATAGGGGGTTGTAGCCAGATAATTAGGGAGTTGTAGCTTCCCTCAGGTTGTAGCCTAAGAATATAGGGGGTTGGAGCCTCCTTCTAGTTGCAAATGGAAAAAAAAGGAAGTTGGTGCCTCCAATTAATGTAATTCTTTAAGACATATAAGAAAAATCATTCCAGCGTGGTTTTCTCCTGATTTGGGTTTCCACGTAAAACACTAGTGTACTGTGTATGTGTATGTTTGTTCATTTGTTCATTGCTTATTTACTCTGCAGTTATTGGATGATAATGCTTCATTGATATAACACTTGGATTATATGGTTAAAAAGAATTAAATTTCTTTATTATTGATTCACCCCCCCTCTTAGTAATCCAACATGTATGTCTCCACCACTGATGTAGTAGTAAAAGCATATTTCTCATTTGGTATACCCCATACACAGGTATGTGTCACATTTGATAAATTCACCAGAAGGATTTATTTATTTTATGGCATCCTCAAATTTATAATGGTCTTGTGTTTTTATAGGTTGCGGGACGAGGCAGTGTTGAGCAATGTCCACATGGGATGGACAAGTTTCCTTCTTCACAGGTATAATGTGTTGAGTTAAATCTCATTTAAATCTCAAATTTGTTGTATTATGTTGTTGAATTTTACTATT
This sequence comes from Picea glauca, assembly GCA_000966675.3. Lineage (NCBI taxonomy): Eukaryota > Viridiplantae > Streptophyta > Pinopsida > Pinales > Pinaceae > Picea > Picea glauca. The sequence goes on from JZKD02S2142110.1 coordinate 335,609, forward strand.
TGGTATTAATAAAAATATTATTAATATGTATGCAGGATGCTGATATTTTTTTTAGTTACAGTAGTAGTCTGGTCCTTGGGCAATTGTCCAGGGCCTTTGGGTTACCTATTTCCAGACAAAGCCATGTTCCTTTACTTGTACAGCCCGTGGGGGTTCATTTCCACCCATCCCCACCATCTTTCTTATTCCATGCATACTCAGTGGATGCACCCATAGGCCACCCACCCGCACCACCTCTTTCATCAGATCCATCCATAGTGGATGCACCTGTATGCCACCCACCACCATTTCCATTTGGGCCATCTACCGAGGTTTCCATCATAGATGTTTCCTTGGAGCAGGTTGTACTGTCGAGCACTCCACCTACCAATGACTCTCCATATATTCCCGAGATATTCATGGTGATATAATGTGTTGATGATCATTTTTTATGTATCATGAATGGAATTGATTTTATGCATCTTTGTTTAAATTTCATGATTTAATCCTTGTAATTAACATGGGGTGGCATTGTTGAGAGATTAGGGTCCTAGAGGAGGTCCACACCTTCACGATTGTCAATACCATCTATGGTGAGTTTTCTTATGTTGAATTAAAAAGTATCATTTTGTAAATATTTTAATTCATTGTGGAAAACAAATTATAACAATGTTTTTCTTTGTGCAATCTCTAAAGTGACGAACCATGCCTAGGAACAAAATCACTCGAGGTGCTTCTTCGATCAAGAGAAAAAATATCAATTTTCAGGATGCTCCCGAGGGTGGTGAGGGTGGTGTTGAAACAAAGTTTATTTTATTTTTTATTTTTTTTTGTTTTAACCTTGAACTCATTCTTTATTTGGTTATGGAGTCGCCCTTAGTTCTAAAAGGTCTTTCAAGAGTTTCGGGTTTTTGGGGTTCGACTATTCACGAAGTATGATTTTTAAATAACAACTCCAAAGTCTCGATACCGAAGTCTCGAAAAGTACTTTGTTTAAAAGAAATTAAACTGAATTAAAGGGAATAATTAAAAAATTTTAACGGCTTTCTAAGTTTTTCGTATTTTCTTTTTCGGCCATCTCAACTTAAACAACAGTTCAACACCTCGATGCGCTTTTTTATGAAATGCCTTTTTAATCGTGATCAATTAAATTTTAAACATACTTAACAAATTGTTAATCAGTCGCATTTCGGAAAATCAAAGAGTTATCACTCTTTCGCACTCAAAAAACCCCGAAGCCCGAAACCCCGAAAGTATCAGGAGCTTAAGCATAATTAACTTAACATTAAAAATGGGTTAATGATATTAAATGACTTTTTGTGTTTCGCTATTTAGGAGTTTTCGAAGACATTCCTTTCGAAATCTCAGTTTTGAATCGCCGATATTTGGAAGCACTTATTATAAATTAATGAAATATCTTATGGTGTAAGATGCATATCTCTAGACATACTCTCTTCATTAAGGAAAATAAATTTATGAACCATAGAAAGCACAGTCTAATTAAGACAGGATAAAGGCGAATAAAGATTTCTAATTCAAATTTCTTTCTCACTTTCAGTAAATTGGTAAGTTGTATCTGAGAAATCTTACGCCTTCTTCTCTATAATAGCCACTCGCTTCTTATCACAAGAATCATGGCACCCAGGAAAACACATAAAAATAATGATGACGTCGGTGAAAGATCGGGTCCGAATTAGGATTTTGTATCTGATACTACACCACATGTTGTAGATTCGGTCCAGTCCTGGATGCATATTTTTGAAATCTTGGAGCATGAGGTTAGGAATTGCCCCGACAATTTCGAAAATGAAAAAACTAAAAATAAAATTAGAGACATAGCATAGGTCGAGCTCCATAAAATAGCTACTCGGCCAAAAATTACACCATACAACGACATGATAAACTGGACTCTGATGAACACCAATGTGCAAACTAGGAGTATCATGAACCATCAAAAGGTCTTCGTCGGCTCGTTTAGACCAGAACATATTCAAGTAATGTACAATCTATCCCCTATTTCTAAATACATTTATAATGTCGAATTCGTAGAGGAATTTCAAAGAAAGGAGTGTACAGAATTTGACCAAACATATCCAGATATAATCAAAGAATGGTGGGGAATCCTAACAAAATTTAGAGTTGATACCCATGGAATTTATTCCACAACATCGTTAAATGAATACATAGTTTATATAGAAATGATGTTATGTAGACTATTCGGGAGGAAACGCCCTACCCATTTCTCTGGGGAATGGGTGCCAATCATACACGAGCTAGCAGAGGGTTACACTTTCAACTCGGATAAGATTTTATTAGATAACCTAACCAAGAAGATTGCAGAGTACCAAATGACAAAGTCAAAGGGATAGCCTGCGTCATTTTATATTTCTGCATATATTATGGATGTTATCCGTTATATGACCCCTATCCCTTTGATAAATTGGAACTGGAATTCAACCTGTGTAGAACCCATCCATATCTATCACTCTCAATTATGGGAAGAGAAAGTAAAAGATTTATTTTACGAGATCTGTCACTATGTAGTGATACATGTGCATCAAATATTGTATGGATACCCACCCCCTCAGATTTCAAAGAAAATCAGGGGAAACCTCAAAACAGTTGTTGATTGGTTTATCAAAGAAAATTTCTCTTATATCAGTCTTCATTTTTTCAATTCCCTCCCATGATCTCCCTAAATTTATCCCTAAAATACTAGTGTGCAAAGAAGTGGCATACCAGATAATAACATGAGGCATTGGTATAGAGTTAAAAGCAGCTCAGAAGAAATTCTGGTCAGTTTTTCCTGTACAGATTGGGATTTTTTCATTGCTTAATCTTGGCTATTATAAAGTGGAAGTCTCAGCATTAGAAGACATTAAGATGATAGATCTTGAACTCAGAAAGCATGACCCATACCAAATTGTGAGAAATCATCTAGCTCATTGCAACATGAAAACGTTTGAGCATGAAGCCTCCCCCTGTGACATCATATTCAAAGGAGCTAGAGCATATGAGGAGATATTAGAGAGAGTCCAGGTGTTACCCCCTGACCTGCATACCATATTTCTTGCTTTCCAGAAGCACAGACGAAGTGGGTTGCCAAAAATACTACAAGGGGAATCAGTAACCTCTCCTTCGGAACAAGAAGAGATACCTCCAAGTTTCAAATCAAAATCTCAAGATAAAGGGACTACAGAGGAGCACCCAAAGAATCCTGAAAATTCTCCACAAAGATCAAAAACTTCGCAGACTAGGCATCAGGGGTCTGAAACAAATTCCAAATCCGAGACACCTTTAAAATCAAATCAAATTATTCCTCCTTCATCATCAACTATTCCTGTCGATAGTCCCAAAACAGCAGAAGGAACACAACTCACTGAGTTGGGCAGCCCTATTGCATCATTGACTCCTTTAGAGTCAACGTTTGGGACTCCCCATATGGAAATTATATATGTAAGTGACCTTGCTCCAATCTCTAGAGAAGAGATACCTTCCTCTGACTACTTTTTCAGTAAGAAGAGGAAAGTTGTAGTGAAAAAGGAAATGCATTTGAAAGAAGGCACAATGGTAAAGAAACACAAAGTGCTCATAGATGGAAAAAACCTAGAAGAGGAATATTTCGCCACAGAGGTAGCAGGCTCTATGGGAGCTTTGGAAATGGCTAACTTATTTTCAGTTGAACATTTGAAAACAAGGCTGAAGCAGAAGAATAAAATGATAGCCCAGTTGCAGAGTCAAATAAGGAACTCAGAGAGTAGTATTAGAGAGGATATAAACAAAGGACTGGAACAAACTAGAGTTGTTGACAAACAGGAGACTCAACTACTCAAGTCTAGTTTAGATGAGACGTATAAGAAGATGCAAGCCAGTCAAGGGTAGGTCATCCAACAGGAAGAGTTAGCGAGGCAGTTGCAAGATAGGTTGAATTCAATTCAAAATCAGGTGATTGATTTAAAAGTTTTTCAAGCTCGGGCATTGGAGGCGCATATGAAGATAGAAGCAGAGAAACAAAGATTGATTTCTAAAGTAGAGGTTATTCAGAACTATTTCCAAGAAGTAAGTCAGTCTTTTGATAACATTGTTTTCAAAGAAAAAGAGGCTAAAGAAGCCTAGGCTACTTTTCAAAAGGCAGTTGTACTTTCGGAAAAAGAAGAGGTATCAAAAACTCCAAGGTTGTCTGTCGCAGAATAGATCAGGGGCGGTATCATGCTTAAAGTATGGGAGGCCAACATAGTCGAAAGCAAGAAAATGGCCAAGGAAGTCAAGGATGATTGCGAAGAGACCTTCGATTTGCTAGACAAAGGATCATTAGGTGTCATAAAAGACAATTTTCCTGGGCTACTAGGACAGATCAATATTGTAAGACATCAGCTAAAACACAAATAGAACTTGAATGAAATTCAGATTGAAATTTCGTAGTTAAAGGAGATTGATGTTATCCAAATTGACAGGTGGTTGGTGAAGCCAAATTTAAATTTGCAATCAGTTAAGTTTGTTGACAAAGGGTTTGAACACCAAGTTCCAAAAATTTAGAGGAAACTTTATCTGTTTGAGGCAAAGGATATACCGGAGCCTCCAGATTTTTAGTGCATTTTCTAGAAAAATGTATTGAATGTCTAGAACCGAAAGAAGGAGATATTTCAAAGAAGCAATGAAGTATCATATTGTAGGCTCATATTATCAAGATGATAGAGAAATAAAAGATAACCATGAAAACGGTTCAAGTTTTCATTTTTGTAACCATTAGCCCCTAGGAGTTAGGAAATCACCAATCGTCAAGAATTGGTGACTTTGTATAAATATAATTTCATAAGACTGAGAAATGGCTTTTTTGCGGCCGATTGTACTAGAAAAGTTTTCTTCATTTACAGTGATTAATGAGAATACAAAATAGAGAATCAAGATTATGTCCACCCTGAGTTATGTGTTCCTCTTTACTTTCATTTTCAGCATCTTTCCCTTATATATCTTTGATGAATGTTTAACTGCAATTTAGTACAACATCTATTGTGGTTAAGAGTTGTTTGGTTGTCTAATTGTTTACAGTTTTTCCTTTGTGTTTTCTATTAGCAGGCTCAAGACCTATAGATTATTCAGATTACTATATTTTTATGCTTCATCAGAGATCTCTTATCTTTCTTCTTCTCCTGTTGTAAAGTGAGATTCCTCCATGATTGATGCCTCACATTGTTTAAACATCTTTATGTTTTTCTCCCATCACTTTCATGATTTTTGAATTTGACTCAGGAACGGGAAACAACCTCTGAAACTGTTATATTATTAATTTAAGTTTGGGAACTTTTCTCTTATAATCTGAAACAGAAGTATAAAACCTTGAAAACAAAGTAATAGATTTTTTAATCTTTATCCCTCATGACTGTACCTGTTACAAGACAACCCAATATAGAACTCATCCTTTCAAATCAGACTAGCATTGCTTTAAACTTATTTAACACTATTTTATAGACAACAAACACTCGGGTTGAATTAGAACGTTCATGGGCAACAATTGAATGGGATATAAGCATCCAGGAATGTTGGGAAGCTAGATAGAGACAATTAAGAAACCAGCCATAGCTTCTCTCTTTAGTAAATGAAACATTTTATACCTTTACTCTCTCTACCTTTTTTCGGATGCCTAGACTTTATATTTTAAATCCTTAAGTATAAACTCTGGAACAACATCTTTTTGGCGTCATTGCTGGGGAACGAAGAAACGAAACTGTTTTCCTTGGGAAGAACGACATTGATATTTTCTTTTTTTGGTAGTGAACAAAGATTGAAAACCTTATAAGGCTACTTTCATATTTCACTTGGCGACTCCACGATTAATAAACTGGCTTTTAACCGAAAGAATACTAGGAAGAATCTAGATGACAAACAGACTTTGCCTGTATCTGATCTAGAAAAAATTTTGAAATCAAGAAGATACCTTAAACATACTACTTCATCAACAAATAAGATTTATCAACCTAAATTTACACATTTGAATGCTAAGCATCTACTTGAAAGGTCAAATACCCCACTCCCTTGCGTAGAACTATCCACCAATCAAATTGAAACCCTAGAGCCTAGATTTGTCTTACCCAAATTTAAAACTAAGACTTTCTCAATTGTTCCTTTCACCTATAAGAGTAGAAGATCTAGCTCGCTCCCCACCTCGATTGACCTTTCTTCACTTTCCGAAGTTCAGATTCCCATCTCTCAGAGCTCTAACGAATATACTGTATACCTTGACTCGACTCCTGTTGATTCTTCTGTATATTCACCCTGTGAGTCCGAAGAAACCAGTCCATGATTTCCAAACCCTTCTTTTTCAAGTTTCATGTCCCTTGACAACCATTTTCCTGGAACCATATCGCCCTATTCATCCCCAACCGAAGTGTTACTACACCCCTTTAAAATTTCTCTTTATAATCTCCAAGTTTCATCTCCTAAATTTTCATTGGCTATGGCCGAAGCAAGTGGTGTCGGAGGTGCAGGAGGAGGAGGAGGCAGTCATGGACCACCTCCCCCTCCTAGGATTTTTGCTAAGGTAGCCGCTAGATACGCCCCTCTAGTACTCCCAGTTCCCTTACTACCTACATGAAAATTATATGAAAAATCTGTCAAAATTCACTGGGGAGGGAGATTTGACTGTTGTCGAACATATCAATTTCTTTGATCATTTTTTTGACATCCTTGGTCTTGAACATGAGGATGTTTATTCGAGACTCTTAGTTCAAACCTTTGAAGGATAGGTGAGAACCTGGTTCTGAGGTCTAGTAGCAGGATCGATAGGGTCATACGATGAGTTGGAAAGTGCTTTTATCAGACAATGGGGAGAAAGGAAAGGCCATCTCAACTTTCTAATCGAGTTTGGGGCTCTGAGAAAGAAAAATTCTGAATTTGTTCTCGAGTTTACCCAAATATTTAATAAACTGTATAATAAAATTCCAGTTGAGGTTAAACCTTCCCAACCTGCAGTGAAGGTAACTTTTGTTGGAGCTTTTGATTCTAATTTCACTATGTTATTGAGGGAAACAAGATTAGTAGACCTCACCAAGATGCAGGATGATGCCTTAGAAATCGAGTCAAATATGATGGAATCAAGTAAGCTAAAAACAATGTTTGAAATAGGAAATAGGGAAACCAGGTGGTACAGAGACCAAGCGGGACCCTCTAGATCAAGTAGGTCTTCTAAAGACAAGATGGATGACATGGCGAGGATTATTAAAGAATTGTCAAATAAGATCTCAAGAATGGAATTGGATCAATCAAAGAATGATCATCTCCCTAGAAAGGATTTCAGAAGGAATCCTAACCCTCAAACACAACAAAGACAAATTAAGATTGAGGATCAAAAAATACAAGCCCCCTTTAAAAGTGAACACTTCATAGGAGGAGAAGACATGGAATATTTTGAGGAATTAGGAGAAGACATAAATAATCGTGGCGATGACTGTCAACAACCTTATTTAACAAGACAAGATTATGAAAAATCCTTAAAAACAGAGTACAGATCTGAAAATAACAAGAACAACGAGATTACAGAAGATTCAACCTATCAATGAATCGTTGATAACATAATGGTTGAACTCCACCAGAAGTACAATCTAAGGCCTAGATATAGGAATGTCACAGCCACCCCAGCGAAGAAAATCTTGCCAAGGGGGAAAACAAATGAGGCAGTTCCAAAAGCTGTTGAAAAGAAGACTATTAAAACCAAAGTTGTTGGCACACAAACTACTAAGGAAAAACCAAAAGAAACATCAATTATCAACACAAGGCAAACAGAGGATCTTGTGGCCGAAACAAAAACCTCACAAAAAAATAAAAATGAAAAGAAATGGATAGAAGCCCAAACCACAGAATATGATAGAACAACGGGAAATTTCAGTCTAGAAAATGAAATTAATAAAATCAAAATCCCTATACCTCTTGTCGAAATGGAAAAAAATCCAATATATAGAAAGAAAATTGCCAAAATAATTAATTTTTCAGACACCGGAATTCAGCCTGATGTGATAAATCTAGAAGATGACAAGCCTAATATAATTTTCGGTTGACATTTCGAAGGTGCTAGAGATAACGTTGCCCCTTTCTATATCACACTAATTGTGCACGATCACCTGCTCCATAATAACATGTTGGATTCTGGAGCCTCTCACAATGTAAATCCTAAAGCCATTATGGATAGAATTGGTCTTGAAATCACTCGAACTTATGGAGATCTGTATTCGTTTGATTCAAGAAAAGTCAAATGTATAGGTATGATAAAAGATTTAGTAGTTAATCTTGCACAGATACCTTTGAAGAGAGTTCTAATGGATGTGGTTGTTGCTGATATACCCCCAAAGTATGGCATGTTGTTATCCAGATCTTGGGGTGCCAAACTTAGAGGATCCCTCCAACTCAACATGACGTACGCCACAATCCCGATTTTTGGAGGACAGTTCACGCACTTGTATAGAGAAACTAGGTTGGTGTTTATGGTAAGTGACCCACTTAACCCAAATAACTACCCTGTTTATATTGTCGATCAGGATCTAGGGAATTGTATTCTATCTATTGATGATGATATTGATGTATGTATAGAAGAAAGTTGTACAGAAAAGAAAAAAGAAAAATAAGAAAAAATAAATAAAGATGTATATAGTTCAGGAATTTGGAAAATGTTTTTTGATGGCGCTTCATCTTCTGAAGGAGCAAGAGTCAGAGTTCTTTTCATGGCACCTGATGACGAATTAATTATACATTTTTCTTATAGACTACAATGGGACATTGATTATATTAACAGTGTTTGTGAATATGAGGCTCTAGTCCTAGGATTAGAAGTTTCCAAAAAATTAAAGATCAAAAACTTAAAAGTCTACGGTGATGTTGAACTGATTATAAAACAAATCAATCGTCAATACCAAGCTAAGAACCTGAGGCTAAGAGATTATAGGAACTATGCTTGGGATTTGATTGAGAACTTATTTTCATTAGTTAATTTTCATTTCATCCCTAGGACTAAAAATCAACGAGCATATTCACTGGCTAAAGAAACCTCGACCTTCACACCTCCAACGGTTTTCAAACTTAAATATCATATAGAGATGAGACATAGTCCCTCGATACTGAATAACATACAACATTGGCAGGTTTTTGAAGATAATGAAAAACTCATAAAATTTTTAGAAATAGTAGATGAGTTGCCGAAACACATGTCGACTAGGAAAACCAAAATTATCCTACTTGGATCATGCAGGAAGGGGAAAATCCCCAAGAGTTTCAAGACAAGATTGCAAATCATCGCATGTTTGTATTAAAAAATAATCAGATTCCCAAAGGCTTGATCCCTTTAGAGAGGTTATTTAATCATGATGACATCCCTTTAAAGTCTACTCTACAGCCTAAACCAGAGGAAGTTGAAGATTGTGACATAGGTACCAAAGAAAATCTGAGGTTGGTAAAGTTATCCAAATACCTTCCCCCTGAGATAAAAAGAAAGTATTATGAGTTTCTTAGACAATATAAAGATGTTTTCGCTTGGTCCTATGATGAATTAAAGACTTACACTACTTCCATTATGGAACATAAGATCCCTATGAAACAAGGTGTCAAACCTTTTGGGCAGAAGCTCAGGCACATAAACCCCATACTGCTGCCAATAATAGAGAAAGAAGTGAATAAACTCTTGGACGCCAATATCATTGTCCCACCGAGATACTTTGAGTGGGTAGCAAATTTAGTCCCAGTAAGAAAGAAAAATGGTGAAATTAGACTGTGTGTGGATTTTAGGAATCTAAACAAATCATCACTTAAAGAAAACTACCTGCTGCCTAATATGGATCACATTTTAGAGAAAGTAGTTGGAGCTTTTAAGGTAGATAGAGAGGTAGTGGGGGGGGGATAGAGGGCCCATAGTGATAATAGTGGAGTTCATTCAATGTAAGGTGGAATATGTCCATTATATTATTAAATAAGTCTCACTATGGTAGTTAGATATAATAAATAGGTAATTAGATATAATAAATATAAGAGGACTTCTTAGAAGGTTCTACTTCTAGAAGATTCCTCCTCTAGAATGTTCTTAGGTGATGGTAGTACTATATAGAGGGGTTCAAGCAATGTAATGGGATATGAAGAGAAGTATTTTATTTGGATCTGAAGCTCAATAGGAGGATGCCCCCTCGAAGAGGCAAGTGAACAGGACATGATATCTTCCATAATAGGATCCATTGTATGGTGTTGCCCTACCTCAAGGGGTTTGATATAGTAAAGTGGTGGTTTTCTATATAGTTTCATATATCTTGTGTGGTGATTGTATTCAAATATATTTGGATCTATTGTGATATTTCGTATTCATTTATTTGGTTCTTAACAAGTGGTATCATAGCACTGTCCTTGGAAGACATTGTGGGAAAATATTTTCTATTTTTTGCAAATTTGTTTTCGGAGAAGAAAAAAGAGGGCCACGACATTCCAGAAAATTTAGGTATATTTTTGTGAAAAATTTGAAAAAACAAGTTGTATATATGCATTCCTCCTAGAAAAACACCCAATTTAAAAAAAAATATCCTCCGAAACGGAGTCCAGGAAGTCAAGATATTGAAGTTTTAAAATCTGCAATTTTTCAAGGTTATTTCCGCGGACGACGGCACAATTTTTTTTTTATTTTTGTAGCATATGGAGACCTAATTTGCCCAAAAAAATTACAGATCTGATTTTCTCTCACAATTTCACCCAATTTCAAAAACAAATCAGCCGAAACGGATTCTGGGAAGTGAAGTTATGAGCATTTTAAATTCAACATTTTTTCAGGGTTTTTTCCGAAAAAAGTCGTGATTTTCTGTCGTAACTTAATGTTCTATTTTTTGGGTTTTTTCATGATGGATGTGGGACTGAAGAGTTTATAAGGTGATCAGGTGGCTATTTCCTCTCAAACCTTCAAATAAATTCTACAAATTACTGAAGCATTCAAATCCCAATTGTATGACACATTGGATGGTCTCACAAACTACCTCAGTGATAATTTTCGTAGTATTCAAGATTCATTGGATAAAATGCATGAGATATTTCTTATGGTGGACATCAGGGATGAATATAATCAAGAAATATATGCTTGGTATGATTTGGAGGCCGATTGCGATGATTGGTATATGGATAGTTGTCATTTATGGGATGACAACCACTTTCATATTTTATTTGATAACTCTAATCCACTTTCTGTAGAGAGTATCAATGTGACAAATTGGGAGCCAATAATTATTACCAGCATCCATCCTGCATATTCTACAGTGATATTATTCCTTCCAAATTCTGTTACAACCATTTTCCACTATGTGGATGGATCTTCTTATTTGGATCCACATGACAGGTGTCAGTCTTTGGAGCATCATTTTCAATTCGTTATTGGGTGTCGATATCTTCCATGTGGGGTTCACATGAGAAAATGGACATGGGACCCCGGTTTACAATGGAGATTGGACTACTTCAGCATGGTGGCTTCCATTTATCAATGGGACCATGGTTCTCTAGTCTACTTCAACATTGTGGTCCACACTTATCCATGAGACCCTAGTATATGGTTGTACATCAAGCGTTAAGGACAACGCTTTCACAAGGGGGATGGAATGTAAGGTAGCTAGAGAGGTAGTGGGGGGGGCAGAGGGCCCATAGTGATAATAATGGAGGTCATTCAATGTAAGGTGGAATGTGTCCACTATATTATTAAATAAGGCTCACTATGGTAGTTAGATATAATAAATGGGCAATTAGATATAATAAATGTAAGAGGACTTCTTAGAAGGTTTTACTTCTAGAAGATTCCTCCTCTATAATGTTCTTAGGTGATGGTAGTACTATATAGAGGGATTCAAGAAATGTAATAGGATATGAAGAGAAGTATTGTATTTGGAGTTGAATCTCAATAGGAAGATTCCCCCTTGAAGAGGAAAGTGAACAGGAGAGGATCTCTTCCATAATAGGATCCATTGTATGGTGTTTCCCTACCTCAAGGGTTTTCATATAATAAAGTGGTGGTTTTCTATGTGGTTTATTCTATCTTGCTTTGTTGATCTATTGTGTATTCAATATTTGTGTTGATTATATTTGTATATCTATTCAAGTTCTTAACAGAGCTAACAAAATGTCTATGATTGATGGCTTTTCAGGCTACAATCAAATTGAAGTACATCAAGATGACAAAGAAAAAACTGCGTTCACTACCCCTTGGGGTACCTTTATGTATGAAAAAATGTCTTTTAGTTTAATGAATATAGGGGCAAATTTCCAACGAGCTATGAACATTGCTTTCGTTGGTGAAAGAGATAAGTTTGTTTTTATTTACCTTGATGATCTTACCATTTTTTCTAAATCTGATGCAGAACATCTAGTACACCTCAAGCAAACTTCCTAGAAATGTCGCAAATTTGGTTTGTCACTAAATCCCAAGAAATCTCATTTCGCAATGCAAGAAGGTAAACTCTTGGGTCATATAGTATCTAGGGATGGAATCAAAATCAACCCGAAAAGGATCGAGGCAATAGATATTGTAAATATTCCTAGAAATGTAAAAGAAATTCAGTCTTTTTTAGGAAAAATAAATTTCTTGAGAATATTCATCCCTAACTTTGCTAAAATCATAAAACTGATTACAGATATGCTTAAGAAAGACAATGAGGTGAAGTGGACAACTGAAGCCAAAGTGTGATTTCAACGTATCAAGAGAGTGATAAGTGAAGCACCAGTTCTGGCAAGCCCAGATTATACAAAGGAGTTTCTGATTTTTTCTTTTGCCTCTGACCACACTATCGCAGTTGTATTGTTACAGAAAAATGATGAGGGTTTTGAGAAACCTATTGCATTTTTTAGTAAAAGTCTCAGAGATGCTGACTTGAAATATGGCATATTGGAAAAACAAGCTTATGCAATGGTGAAAGCTCTCAAGGCCTTCAGAACTTACGTATTGCACTCAAATATCATTGCTTATGTGCCTACAAGTTCTATTAAGGATATACTGGTTCAGCCTGACAGTGATAGAAGGAGAGGCATATGGTTAGCCAAAATCCAGGAATTCGACCTAGAAGTTAAACCAACTAATCTTATTAAAGGTCAGGATTTGGCTAAATTGATGGCTGAATCAAATTTGAAAGCACTCAGAATAAACCATCTACAAGAAAACGAAGGAATTTTTGAGACAGATGAACACGATGTTTCTGTGTCCACAACCAAAATTCTACCCAAATTATCTTCTTTAGTTTGGTACCACAATATTGTTTCTTATTTACTAACCCTTCAATGCCCCAGTGAATTAACCCCATCTAAGGCTAGGAAATTGAAATTGCATAATGTAAAATATTGTATCATAGATGGTAAGTTGTATTGGAAGGACCCCCTGGGTTTCCTACTGAGATGCTTAGTAGAAATCGAAACTGAAAAGGTTATAGATGAATTCCACGAGGGAGTGTGTGGAGGACACCATGCTTGGAGAGAAACAACTTATAAAATTCTAAGAGCTTAATATTACTAGCCGAAATTATTCACTAATGTCAACACTAAAGTTCGAACTTGTAATCCTTTTCAATTGTTTACAGGAAAGCAGAAAGTCCTAGCTTTACCTTTAGTTCCAGTTAAAACTGAAGCTCCATTTCAGTAATGGGGTCTTGATTTTATTGGAGAAATCCATCCACACTCGAGTGCTCAACAAAAATGGATTCTGACTACAACGGACTATTTCACTAAATGGGTGGAAGTTATTCCTACACGAAATGCCACTGACGCAGTAGTGATCAGCTTTCTGGAGGAGAATATCCTATCACGATTTGGCTGTCCCCGAAAAATAGAGACCGATAATGCTTAGGCCTTCAAGTCCATGGCCATGATAAGATTTTGCAAAAAATATAATATCGTGCTAGGACACTCCATGACTTATTATCCACAAGGAAATGGGTTAGTTGAGTCATCTAAAAAAAGCTTGATCACTATAATTAAGAAAATACTAACCGAAAATAAGAAAGCATGGCATGTGCATTTAAAGTATGCTTTGTGGGCTAACAGGATAGGTACCAAAAGGTCAATCGAAATGTCTCCATTTAAGATGGTATATGGTGTTGACGTCATTCTACCAATAAATCTAGCGATGTCGGTAATGAAACTCTGAAAAGACTCACAAGAAGAACCAAATGACATTACCAAGAGGATAAATCAACTGATTGAAGTTCAACAAAATAGGGCAGAAGTAGATGAAAAGCTACAGAAGTATGAAGATAATATGAAAGCCTTATTTGACCGAAAAGCTAAAGATAGGAAATTTCTCCTCGGTGATTTGGTTATAAAATGGGAAGCCAGAAAAGAGGATGTTGGGAAACATGGTAAGTTTGATCAGATCTGGTGTGGACCATTCAAAATTGTAGCCTCCGAGGAAAATAATGCATTTTTATTGGAAAACCTCGATGGAAAGATCCTTAATTCCCCTGTCAATAGGCGGTACCTTAAGCACTTCATGCAGTAATGTCTTTCTGAACTCTCATTGTACATACCGGTTTGTTTTTGCATATTGTTTTTATATTTCATTAGGTAAGTTTATTTTTTACTGTAAATACAAAGAGTTGTTATTTGAAATGAAAATATAAAATATATATATATATATATATATATATATATATATATATATATAATAGGTAAAAAAATAAAAATAAAAACTGCAATAAGAAGGTTTCCAATCTACTAGAGTTCCTGGTATCTATCATGATTATCTTATTTCAGGTGACCTACCGAGAAGCCAAAGGACTAGAAACATCAAAAAGGCGACATGCATGGATACTCACATTGAATGTCTCCCGAAAAAGGTAATAGAATGACAGTTTATTTGGCTATAAGTATAAAAACTACCGAGGTATGAATTTTTGTCTTAAAAACGTAAGTTAAAATATTCCAGGAGACATAAACGAGTA
>JZKD02S2142110.1:350561-361981 GCA_000966675.3 Picea glauca
TATAGATATCTATTCAAAAAATAAGCAATAAAGAATTTAAGGAAAAGTTTCAAAGAGTTTAGTAAGAAACTTGTTAAGGGAAGTTGTATCTACAATAGAATATCTAAAACCCCTAGCTTTTCCCCTATCCATGATTAATTCACCTCTTCATCTGTTTCCTTGATGATCTTCCCATAAACTTCTCAAGAGAAGAAAGGGCCTCACCTTAATTTTGGAAACTCATAAACTAACCTTCAAAATGAGAATAGGTAAAAGTTTATAGTTCCTCTAACTTTAGCTGAACTGGAAGTATGTCTAGGTTAATCCTAACTTCCTTAGTCATTCTAATAGGAATAAAATGATTGGTTTCGCTCAAGGAAAATCTCTGAAAAATATCAATAAGAATTCCCTTAAAAATTTCCCTAAAGCCCAAGATGTTTGAAGGCCAGAAGAGGATTAGTCCAGAGAAATTAAAGTGAGTTGACAGGCCTCTGTTGTTAAATTTTAAGAAGATATTTTCCCGAGCATATTACATATTGATTGATTGCCCCCACTTCATATATATACAGACGGATGGTGAAAGGAAATTAATTATATGATTTCCCTCATCTCAGCATTTAAATGCTAGAAAACAATGGAAGTGGTGAAAGGAAATTCAATGTGGGAAATATGATAACTTCACCGGGGTACTGAACAGGCTCGTTGTCAGTGAAGCAATGTATACATATCTGATAGGTTGTTATACATGAATTGCAAGATTCTCTGGTAATTGTTCCTCTTTCGACTGGATCTACATTATAAGTTTATGGGATCCCTTAATTTGAAACATTGGAATTAATTTACCTTGATGCCAACAGAATCAGATAAAACCTGCTAGAATGGTTAATTTTGTTTCGATTATCTTACACAAATCTGAGGTCAATTCTAGAGAAGGAAATCTATTGTGAGCCTAACTCGAGATCATCGGATGTTTTAGTTTTCAAGATTTTTCAAAGTTAAGGTTGAAGTCTTAAAGTCCCTTTTTGATTTTTCTCCAAAATATGTTTCTCAGAGCTACATTAATGACTCCATTTACCCAACAAAGGCACTTGGTCTACATGTTCTTCTCGTCTCGCAAGGAGATGAGATCCCTAGATGGAGCCTATGTTGAAACAAAGTTTATTTTTATTTTTTTTTATCTTTTAACCTTAAACTCATTTTTTCTTTGGTTATGGAGCCACACTTAGTTCTAAAAAGTCTTTCAAGAGTTTCGGGTTATGGGGGTTCGGCTATTCACGAAGTATGATTTTTAAATAACAACTCCAAATTCTCGATATCAAAGTCTCAAAAAGTACTTTGTTTAAAATAAATTAAACTGAATTAAAGGGAATAATTAAAAACGTTTAACGACTTTCTAAGTTTTTCATATTTTCTTTTTTGACCATCTCAACTTAAACAACAGTTCAAAGTCTCGATGCGCTTTTTTACGAAATTCCTTTTTAATCGCGGTCAATTAAATTTTAAACATACTTAACAAATTGTTAATCAATCGCATTTCGGAAAATCAAAGAGTTATCACTCTTTCGCACTCAAAAAACCCCAAAGCCCAAAATCCCGAAAGTATTAGGTGCTTAAGAATAATTAACTTAAGGGTTAATGATATTAAATGACTTTTCGCGTTTCGCTATTCGGGAGTTTTCGAAGACATTCCTTTTGAAATATCAGTTTTGAATCGTCAATATTTGTCAGCACTTATTATAAATTAATGAAATATATTATAGTGTAAGACGTGTATCTCTAGACATACTCTCCTCATTAAGGAAAATAAATTTATGAACCGTAGAAAGCACAGGCTAATTAAGACAGGCTAAAGGCGAATAAAGATTTCTAATTCAAATTTATTTCTCACTTTCAATTAATTAGTAAGTTGTATCTGAGAAATCTTACGTCTTCTTCTCTATAGAAACCACTCACTTCTTATCATAGGTATCATGGCACCCAGGAAAATGCAGAAAAAGAATGATGAAGCCGGTGAAAGATCAGGTCCTAATTTGGATGTTATATCTAATACTAAACCACATACAGTAGATTTGGTTCGGTCATAGATGGATATTTTTGAAATCTTGACGCATGAGGTTAGGAATTGCCCCGATGATTTCGGAAACAAAAATACTGAAAATAAACTCAGAGACATAGCAGAGGCTGAGCTCCATAAAATAGCTACACGGTCAAAACTCATGCCATACAACGACATGATAAATTGGGCTCTAATGAACACCGATGTGCAGACTAGGAGTATCATGAACCATCAAAAGGTCGTCATCAGCTCATTCAGACCAGAACATATTCAATTAATGTACAAGCTATCCCTTGTTTCTAAATACATTTATAATTTTGAATTCGTAGAGGAATTTCAAAGAAAGGAGTGTACAGAATTTGACCAAACATATCTAGATATAATCAAAGAATGGTGGGGAATCCTAGAAAAATTTAGAGCTGATACCCATGGCATTTATGCCACAACATCGTTAAATGAATACATAGTTTATATAGAAATGATGTTATGTAGACTATTCGGGAGGAAAATCCCTACCCATTTCCCCGCGAAATGGATGTCAATCATACACGAGGTAGCAGAGGGTTACACTTTCAACTAGGATAAGATTTTATCAGATAACCTAAGCAAGGAGATTGCAGAGTACCAAACGAAAAAGTAAAAGGGACAGCATGCATCTTTTTATATGTCTTCATATATTATGGACGCTATCTATTATATGACCCCTTTCCCTTTAATGAATTGGAACTAGAATTCAACCTGTGCAGAACCCATCCATATCTATCACTCTCAATTATGGGAAGAGAAAGAAAAATATTTATTTTACAAGATTTGTCACTATGTAGTGATACCTATGCATCAAATATTGTATGGATACCCACCCCCTTGGATTTTAGAGCAAATCATGGGAAACCTCAAAACAGTTTTTGATTGGTTTATCGAAGAAAATTTCTCTTATGTTAGAGTCTTCGGTTGTTCAATTCCCCCCCATGCTCTTCCTAAATTTATCCCTAACAGACTGGTGTGTAGAGAAGTGGCATACTAGATAATAACAAGAGGCATTGGTATAGAGTTAAAAGCATCTCAGAAGAAATTCTGGCCAGTTTTTCCTGTACATATTGGGAATTTTTCATTGCTTAATCTTGGCCATTCTAAAGTGGAAGCTGCAACATTAGAAGAAATTAATCCGATAGATCTTGAACTTAGAAAGCATAGCCCATACCAAATTGTGGTAAATTATCTACCTCATTGCAACATGAAAATGTTTTAGCATGAAGCCTCCCCCTATGACAACATATTCAAAGGAGCTAGAGAATATGAGGAGATATTAGAGAGAGTCCAGGCATTACCCCCTAACCTATAGACCAACTTTATTGATTTCCAGAAGCACAGACGAAGTGGGTTGCCAAAAATACTACAAGGGGAATCAATGACCTCTCCTTCAGAACAAGAAGATATACCTCTAGGTTTTGACTCAAAATATCAAGATAAAGGGACTACAGAGGAGCACCCAAAGAATCATGAAAAGTCTCCACAAAGATCATAAACTTCACAAACTGGGCATCTGAGGTCTGAAACAAATTCCAAATTCGAGACTCCTTTAAAATCATATCAAACGATTCTTCCTTCATCATCAACTATTCCTGTCGATAGTCCCAAAATAGCAGAAGGAACACAACTCACCGAGTTGGGCATCCCTATTACATGATTGACTCCTTTACAGTCAACTTTTGGGACTCCCCATCTAGAAATTATATATGTAAGTGACCTTGCTCCAATCTCTAGAGAAGAGATACCTTCCTCTGACTACTTTTTCAATAAGAAGACGAAGGTTGTAGTGAAAAAGGAAATGTATTTGAAAGAAGGCACAATGGTAAAGAAACACAGAGTGCTCATAGATGGACAGAACCTAGAAGAGGAAGAATTCACCACAAATATAGCAGGCTCTATGGGAGCTTTGGCAACGACTAACTTATTTTCAGTTGACAATCTGAAAACAAGGTTGAAGCAGAAGAATCAGATGATAGCCCAGTTGC
Source organism: Picea glauca (assembly GCA_000966675.3). Lineage (NCBI taxonomy): Eukaryota > Viridiplantae > Streptophyta > Pinopsida > Pinales > Pinaceae > Picea > Picea glauca. The sequence continues at coordinate 354,612 of JZKD02S2142110.1, forward strand.
AGAGTCAAATAAGGAACTCAAAGAGTAGTATCAGAGAGGAGATAAACAAAGGACTGGAACAAGCCAGAGCTATTGACAAACAAGAGATTCAACTACTCAAGTCTAGTTTAGATGATATGTATAAGAAGATGCAATCCAGTCAAGGGCAAGTCATCCAACAGGAAGAGTTAGCAAGGCAGTTGCAGGATAGGTTGAATTCAATTCAAAATCAAGTGATAGATTTAAAAAAAATTCAAGCCCAGGCACTGGAGGTGCATATGAAGATAGAAGAAAAGCAACAGAGATTGATTTCTAAAGTAGAGGTTATTCAGAAATATTTCCAAGAAGTAAGTCAATCTTTTGATAACATTGTTTTCAAAGAAAAAGAGGCTAAAGTAGCCCGTGCTACTTTTCAAAAGGCAGTTGTACTTTCGAAAAAAGAAGAGGTGTCAAAAACTCCAAGGTTGTCTGTCATAGAGAAAATCAGGGGTGATATCATGCTTAAAGTATGGGAGGTCAACATAGCTGAAAACAAGAAAATGGCCAAGGAATTCAAGGATGATTTCTAAGAGACCTTCGATTTGCTAGACAAAGGATCATTAGGCATCAGAAAAGACAATTGTCCTGGGCTACTAGGACAAATCAATATTGTAAGACATCAACTGAAACTCAAAGAGAACTTGAATGAAATTCATATTAAAATTTCGCAATTAAAGGAGATTGATGTTACCCAATAGAGAGGTGGTTGGTGAAGCCAAATTTAAATTTGCAATCAGTTAAGTTTGTTGACAAAGTGTTTGAGGACCGAGTTCCAAAAATTCTAAGGAAACTTTATCTATTCGAGGCAAAGGATATACTAGAGCGTCCTATATTTTTAGTGCATTTTCTAGAAAAATGTATTTAATGTCTTGGACCGAAAGAAGGATATATTTCAAAGAAGCAATGAAGTATCATATTGTAGGTCCATATTATCAAGATGATAGAGAAATAAAAGATAACCATGCAAATGGTTCAATTTTTCATTTTTGTAACCGTTAGCCCCTAGGAGTTAGGAAAACACCAACCGTCAAGAATTGGTGACTTTGTATAAATATAATTTCATAAGACTGAGAAATGGCTTTTTTGCGGCCCATTGTACTAGAGACGTTTTCTTCATTTACAGTGATTAATGAGAATATAAAACAGAGATTCAATATTCTGTCCACCATGAGTTATGTGTTCCTCTTTACTTTCATTTTCAACATCATTCCCTTATATATCTTTAATGAATGTTTAACTGCAATTTAGTACAACATCTATTGTGGTTAAGAGTTATTTGGTTGTCTAATTGTTTACAGATTTTCCTCTGTGTTTGATATTAGAAGGCTCAAGACCTATAGATTATTCAGATTACTATATTTTTATGCTTCATCAGAGATCTCTTGTATTTCTTCTTCTCCTATTGCAAAGTGAAATTACTCCATGATTGATGCCTCACATTGTTTAAATAGCTTTATGTTTTTCTCCCATCACTTTCATGATTTTTGAATTTGATTCAGGAACGGGAAAAGACCTCTGAAACTGTTATATTATTAATTTAAGTTTAGGAAATTTTCTCTTATAATCTGAAACAGAAGTAGCAAACCTTGAAAACAAAGTAATAGATTTTTTAACCTTTATCCCTCATGATTGTACCTGTTACAAGATAGCCCAATATAGAACCTGGCATTTCAGATCATACTAGCATTGATTTAAACTTATTTAACACTATTTTACAGATAGAAAACACCCGGGTTGAATTAGAAAGTTCATGGGCAACAATTGAATGGGATATAAGCATCCATGAACACTAGGAATCTAGACAGAGACAATTAAGAAACCAGACATAGCTTCTCTCTTTAGTAACTGGCAAATTTTATACCTTAACTCTCTCTGCCTTCTTCTTGGATGCCTAGACTTTATATTTTAAAGCCTTAAGTATAAACTCTGGAACAATAGATGGCAATGTTTAATGAGTGACCAATGAATACCATTTTGTATCTAGGCCACCATATGGTTGTTTTTTATGTTAGGGAACTTGCTGTCATTTTGTATATTTAACACAATGTGTCATTTTATAAAAAATGCACAATTTAGATGATGTTGAATATATATATCATGACACATTTTTTATGAATCTCATTGTTTCTGCATTTTATGTTGATGAATGTATGAATTTGTTTAATTTGATTAATTACTTTTTAAAGTGTTAAGGAAGTATATGTAAGTAAGAATAGTTCATTTTTTTCTAAAGAGATTATAAATACTTGGGTTACACATTAACGAATCTCTTATGGTGGAAAGGATTGCTAAGTGATAAATCCATACACAATTAATTGTTCTTAAGGACCTAACTTTGACAAAAGAATGAACTCCCATCCTAGTTAAGACTCTAGGAACCAATAATAAGAATCATGTAGGCTAACATAATCACAATAGAAATAAGATACTTGAAACCTCGTGTTACTCTATCCTAAATGAAACATGGCTCATTATAAAGGCAATCACAACATGTTACAAGGGTTTTTAATACAAAATCAACACATAAAATATGAGTGCACAATAAATCCTCACGTCAAATGAAAATATACCTCAAATTCTCCATTAATCTTGCCAAAATGTTCTACAATGTAGCCCAAGAGGAGAGCTCCTAAATACTCAAATTATCCACCCTTTACAATGGAGAGAGATAACTCTTCTTTATAGAGTGAGTCTCTTCTCTTATACAATAAAATATTATTATTTGATAACTAACTCCATGAAAAGTCAAATAAATATTATAATAATAGATTAGTTAGATCTTTCCTCAATCCACGGCTTATCATGTTACAACATGTGGAAATTAGCCTCTCCAAATCAATTTGCTTGCATCCAAAAATAGTAGTAGTATGCACCAAATAATGCTCATGAACAGGAAACACCACCAAAAATAGGCATCAAGATAATTCAAATTCCAAGTGTCCACATGTAATGTTCCTTCCAAGAATGTGCATGCATGCACCACTCCACATGTGTGAATTCCAAGGTATCCAGCTCCATGGATGAATGTGAAAGATTCCAATTGGATGGAGCATCCACAACAATGTATGTGATCAATGCCTAGCCTTTCCTTGCCTTGCCTTTGCTTTCCTTGCTTACCTAGACTTTCATTGCCTTTGCTTTCCTTTCTTTCCTAGACTTGCCTTGTCTTATGTTCCCTTACCTTTCCTTGACTTTCCTTCTCTTGAATTTCATTTCCATGCCATGCCATGCCTTTCTTTGACTTTCCATGCCATGCCTTACCATTCCTTGACTTGTGATGTCATGCCTTTCCTTGACATCCCTTGCCTTTCCTTTCCATACCTTGAATTTCCTTGACTTGCCTTTTCGTATCTAGACCTAGACCTTACCTTTCCATGCCTTGTCATGCCTTTCCCTGCCTTTCCATGTCTATCCTTTCCTTACCTTGCATTGTCCTTCCTTGACTTGACTTTCCATGCCTTTCCTTTCCTTGCCTTGCATATCCCTGCCTTTCCTTGACTTGATATGCCATGTATTTCATTTCCATGCCATGCTTTTCCTTGTCATGCCATGCCATGCCATGCCTTATGTTGCATTTACTTACCTTGCATTTCCTTCCCCTACATTTCCTTACCTTTCCATGCCATGTCTTTCCTTGCCATACCTTTCCTTGCAATTCTATTTCATGTCATGCATTTCCTTGCCTTACCTTGCATTTCCATGCCATGCCATGTTATGCCTTTCCTTTCCATGCCATGCCTTGCCTTTCTTTGCTATTTCATGTCATTCCATGACATGCCTTGCATTTCCTTTCCATGCCATGCCATTCCATTCCATGTCATGCTTTTCCTTTCCATGCCATGTCATTTCATGCCTTGCCTTACCATGTTATGACATGCCTTGCCATGCCACACCTTTCCTTTCCATGCCATTCCTTTCCTTTCTTTCACTTGCATGTCATGCCATGGAATGACTTGCCATACCATTTCATGCCTTTCCTTTCCATGACATGCCTTTCCTTTTATTTCCATTCCTTTCCATGTCATGTCATGTAATGCCTTGAATTGATTTGCCTTGATATGTTATTCCATTCCATGCCATGCCATGCCTTGACTTGTCATTCCATGCCATGCCTTACCTTTTCATTCTTTTCCATGCCATGCCTTTCATTTCCATGCCATGCCTTGCATTGCCTTTCCTTGCCATGCCATGTCTTTCCTTGCCTTGCGTTCTCATGTCATTCCTTGCCTTGTTTTTCATTTCATTCCTTGCCTTATCAAGCCATGCCTTGCCAATCCATGCCATGTCATGCCTTTCCTTGCCATGCCTTGTATTGTCATGCCATGCCATGCCTTGCCTTGAATTTTCATGCCATGCCTTACCTTGCCTTTTCATGCATTTTCTTTCCATGCCATGTCTTACCTTGCCTTGCATTTCCATGCCATGCCTTTCATTGAATTTCCATGCCATGCCTTTCCTTGCCATGCCATGCCATGGCTTGGTCACCTCAACACTATAGTCATTTGGATATTGCATAGCTCATATCAATGCATATACATTACCAGTTTCATATGAGAATCATTATCTGTATTAATGTCCAATTAAGAATTGTGTGTTTATTTACATGATGTCTTGCATCTATTGTACATCCACACCATAATTTTGAACTAGTATACACATACCAAAGTTCCACATTTTAGTTTTCATGTTTAAACAAATAACATAACTATCATCATCATAAATATATAACAATAAAAATAATATCCCGCAACACATAAATAGTTTCAAATGTATACATATCAAATGTCTATATCATTATAACTAAACCCAACAAATACTAAGCAATGAATCACTAAGATAAGTAAAAAACAAAGTTCTAACCTTCTAAGACCAAACTATAGGTCGTTACATTTACAAATCCTTAGAAAACCACTATCATGACTAACCGTCCTTTCATGTCTTGCCATGTAGCTTCCCATTTTAACCTATACAACAATAAATATATATTTCCATAACTTTATGCAAGGAAAAATTCAAATCAAAATGTGGATTGCAATGAAACAAGAATCACAAAAAAAGGAATTTTTCTCATCCTAACAAATAAATAAATAAATAACATTTTTTTCTAGGGACATGTGACTTAAATTTATATCAAAAATTTTATTTCCATCCAATGAAGTGTTTATGAGATTTTAAGCCTGGGTGAAAAAGTTTGCATGCCTTGTCTTGCCATGTCATGTTTTTCCGTACTTTCATTTCCTTTCCATGCCATGCCTTGACTTCCCATGCCATGCCTTGCCTTGACTTGACTTTCCTTGTCTTTCTATGTCATGCCATGCATTTTCTTTCCTTGGAATGCATCGTCTTGCCTTGCCATGCCCTTCCTTTCCTTGTCAATCCTTTCCTTTCCTTTCCATGCCATGGAATTCCTTGCCTTTTCATTCCATGCCTTGTCATGCCATGCCTTTCCATGCCTTGTCTTTCCTTGCAATTCCAAGATTTTCCTTCCCAAGCCATGTCTTTCCATGCCATGCCATGCCCTACCTTGACTTGACTTTCCATTCCATGCATTTCCTTTCCATACCATTCCATGCCATGCCTTGTCTTTCCTTTCCATGCCATGCCTTGTCTTTCCATGCCATGCCTTTCCTTTCCATGTCATACAATGTCATTCCTTGCATTACATTTCCTTGTCATGCCATGCCTTGCATTCCATTTCCTTTCCATGCCATTGTACACCCCTCCATACAAGGGAGTTTTGGGGGGGATTGTCTTCCCTACAGGGTCAAGCGAGATGATCCCCCCAATGGGGGGTCTAGGGGCAAGCGAGCCCCCAAAGGAAAAATTTCCTTGTAAATGTATATTTTAATTTAATAATAAATATGGACCATTCATTATAAGGTCTCATATCTAACGGTAGAATTTATGTTAGGGTTTTTTTCCCTAGAAGGAAACCCTATTTTATGAGGGAAATTGTATTGCAGCTATGTATAATTGTGAATATTGTATTCTGAGAGTGGATATTGTGAGAGAAAGAAGAGAAATTTATAGTGGGCGTGATGTAGGTTGTATCCCTTCATTTGTTGGATAATAAAAAGGAAGGACCTGACAATTTCTCAGGTGAACATAGCCCACACTCCGTGAACCATGTATATCTATGTCTCTATTATCCTGTGTATCTTTTGTGTTTTATTTACGCATTTGTTTTTATTTTATTGCTCCGCGATTCTATTTTTCTAACAATCGGTATCATAGAAAAAGGTAACTCCTAAGAAAAGAGGGTTCTTGGTTCAAGTGGGAGCAATGGCGGAACATGGAAAGTTTAGAGTCGAGAAATTTAATGGCCAAAACTACCAGTTATGGAATATGTAGATGGAAGATTATTTATATTATAAGGATCTATTCCTACCATTGGGTGGAATAGCAAATAAGTCAAAGGCCATGAAGGATGAAGAATGGGAGGTTATTGACAGAAAGGCACTAGGAACGATACAGCTAAGATTGGAAGTGTCGGTGGCTTTCAATATTTCGAAAGAAAAATACAATGAAGGAGTTGATGGATGCATTAGCTAAACTGTATGAAAAACCCTCGGCTTCCAATAAGGTATTTATAATGAATAGATTATTTAATATGAATATGTCAAAAGGTGGGTCGGTTGCAGATCATTTAAATGAATTTAATATGGTTACTAATCAACTAAGTTTTGTAAAAGTGGACTTTGATGATGAGGTCAGGGATCTTCTAATCTTGTGCTCATTTCCAGAAAGTTGGAATGACTTGGTCATGGTTGTAAGTAACTCTATCTCTATTTCAATGAATTTGAAATTTGATGATGTTGTTGGTGTTATCCTTAGTGAGGAAATGCGATGGAAAAACACATGTGAGACATCAGGTAATGTGTTAAACATGGAGAACATGGGAAGACAAAAGGACAGAGGAAAGGGCTCAAGGAACCGCGGTAATTATAAGAAGGGAAGATCCTAATCCATCCTAGGAAATATAGAGTGTTGGAATTGTGGGAAGAAAGGACATCTGAATAAAGACCATAGAGCTCCAAAGAAATAAAGAGATGGACAGCAGGAGAAAAATCAGGAAGCAAATGTATCAGGTGATGTGTTACAAAATGCTTTGATTATTTCTGTAGATAATATTTATGAGTCTTGGGTATTAGATTCAAGAGCTTCATTTCATGCCACACCCCATAGGAAACATTTTCTAGATTATTTTCAAGGTGATTTTGGACAGGTTCATTTGGGTGATGATGCACCATGCAAAATTGTTGGAGATATGGGAAAGGTAAAAATAAAGAAAAGGAATGGAAACCAATGGTTGTTGAAAGAGGTAAGACATGTTCCATATCTAAGGAAAAATA
>JZKD02S2142110.1:367587-400091 GCA_000966675.3 Picea glauca
ATTTCTTCATTTGTTTTTATTTTATTTCTCCGCTATCCTGTTTTTCTAAAAATATCATGCGTTCCCTTCTCATACCATGCCTTGTCCTACCTTTCCATGCCATGCCTTACATTGATTTTTCTTACCTTGCCTTTCCATTCCATGCCATGCCTTTCCCTATCATGTCATTCCATGCCATTCCTTTCCTTGCCTTGACTTTCCATGCCTTTTCTTGCATTGCCTTACCTTTCCATGCCATGCCTTGCATTCCCATTTCATGCCTTGCCATGCCATGCTTATCTTTCCTTAAATTTCCATGCCATGCCATGGCTTGCCTTTCCATGTCGTTCCATGCCATGCCATGCCTTACCTTTCCATTTCGTTCCATGCCATCCCATGCCATGTCTTTCCTTTCCATGCCATGCCTTACCTTTCCTTTCCATGTCATGCCTCTCCTTTCCTTGCCATGCCATTCATTTCCTTTCCATGCCTTGTCATTCCATGCCATGTCCTATCTTTCATTGCCTTTCCATTCCATGCCTTGGTACTTTCATTACAATATTCATAAACTTAATTGTTTGTACGAATATAGTTATTTTCATCATTATAGAAAATTTATTTCCTTGCCTTTGCATACCTTTCCTTTCCATTCCTTTCCATGCCATGGAGTGTCATGCCTTGCATTGTCTTTCCTTTCCATGCCCTACCTTTCCCTACCAAGCCATGCCTTGCCTTGCCTTTACATGCCTTTCCTTTCGTTGCAATGCCATGCTTTGTCTTGCTAAGTCATGAATTTCCAAGTCATGTCTTGCCATGCCATGCCATGCCATGCATTCCCTTGTCATTCCATGTTTTTTCCTTGTCATTCCATGCCTTTCCATGCCATGCCTTGCCTTTCCTTGAATTGACATCCCATGACTTACCTTGACATGCCATTCCTTGCCTTGACATGTCATGTCATGCCTTTCTTTGCCATGTTGTGCCATTCCATGTCATGACTCACCTTGCCTTGCCATGCCATGTCTTTCCTTGCCATTCCATGTAATTCCTTGACTTTCCATGCCATGCCATGTCATGCCTTGCATTTCCTTTCCTTTCCATGCCATGCCTTTCCTTTCCATGCCACGCCATGCCTTGCCTTTGCATGCCATGCCATTTCTGCCTTGCAGTGTCTTCCCTTTCCATGCCATGCCATTTCTGCCTTGCAGTGTCTTCCCTTTCCATGCCATGCCTTGCCTTGCCTTCCCTTTCCATGCCATGCCTTACCTTGCCATGCCATTCCTTTCCTTGCCTTGCCATGCATTTCCATGCAATGCCATGCCTTTCATTGCTTTTCCTTTCCATGCCATGCCTTGGTACTTTCATTATGATATTCATAAAACTAATTGTTTGTAAAAATATAGGTATTTTCGTCATTACAGGGAATTTATTGTCCTTTATGTAGCCCACAAGAAATTTGTCTCTATAATCATAAACACCATTAAATTGTTTCCAAAGTCAATTAAATTATAATAAATTTGTTTTCAAGTTAATTTAATAAAAAGATAATGGCATTCATGTATCATACCTTTTCTTTTTCTTAAAAAAAATAATGCGTGTACTAAATGAACAAGTTTAATACCTAAAAGTTAAAATCAAAGGATTCATTAAGAATGTAATTCTACAACTTTTTATCCCATCTATCTTAGATCAAAATACTTGCATGAGAATTTTAATGTCATTACATAAGTTCTCTTTATTCATATATATTAGGTATCTTTATAATTGTGAAACATGGATTATCATAATTAATAGGATTTACATATAAAGGGATGTCACTAGATATGTTTATGTTCCATCCTTATGGTGTAGTATCATTATACTATTGATCCATAATTTCTTTTGGATTGCATGAAAAAACATAACTTCAAGGCCTTATTTAAAATCAAAGAAATAAAAACTAATCTTTTATAACAAGATATAGCATGTAGACCTAGACCTTTACTTTCCTTGCCATGTATAGCTTTGCTTAGCCTTGTCATGTCTTACCTTGGCTTTCCTTACCTTTCCTTGCATTGAAATACCTAGACCTAGACCTAGACCTAGACCTAGACATTGCCTTGCCATGCCTTGTCTTGTCATGCATTGTCTAGGTCATGGTATAGGTCATGTTCTATGTCATGTTATAGGTCATGGAAAAGTCTTGATATAGGTCTAGGTCATGGTTTAGGTCTAGGTCTATGCCATGGTCATGTTTTAGGTCTAGGTCTATGTCATGGTCATGGTTTAGGTCTATGTATATTACCAACATGTCCCTGAATGGATTGAGGAGGAGAGTTTCAACTTATGATAAAAATCTAAACAAGACTTGCATGGATGAACCATCAGTTGCATTAGATCTGGGTCACCGTGTTTCATCTAGTGGGGCCCCTCTATGATCATTTCATTTCCCCAAAAATCGTTTGTTGGAGGATCACTGGGAATTCGGTTTTTCTCAATGAGGCATAGTGCAATTCCTGAAAAAGAGGTTGATTTTCAAGAAACATGTGCCAGGAAATTGTGGGTAGCATGGTTGCATGGGCCTTGGCTAAAAAACCATGCAGAAGCTATGGAACTCCATTATGTTTCTCGGTTTGGATTTTATGCCCCTAGACCAAATTGCCAACATGTCCCTGAATGCATTAAGGAGGTGAGTAACAACTTGTGATAAAAATCTAATCAGGACTCGAATGGACAAACCATCAGTTGCATTGGATCTGGGGCACTGATTTTCAACTAGTAGGGCCCCTCCGATGTCATTTCATTGCCCGCAAAAGCATTTGTTGGAGGATCTTCATAACTAGGACTTTGCTTAATGAGGCATAGTGAAATTTTTTAACAAGAGGTCGATTTTCAAGAACATTGTTCCGAGATATTTGGGTAGCGTGGTCACATGGGCCTTGGAAAAAATGACGTGCAAGAGCTTATGAAACTTTGTTCTACTACTCGTTTTGGATTTTCTGTCATGGAACCAAATTGCCAATATGTCCCTGAATGGCTTGAGGAGTTGAGTTGTGAATCACAATAAAACTCAAATCAGGAATCGGATGGATGAACCATTAGTTTCTTTGGATCTGGGGCACCAGGTTTCATCTAGTGGGGCCCCTTTGCTCACATTTTGTTGCCCGTAAAAGTTTTTTTTGGAGGATCACTAGGACTAGGGTTTTTCTCTATGATGCATAGTGCAATTTTTTAACAAGAGGTCAATTTTCAAGAACATTTTCTTGGGAAATTGTGGGTAGCATGGTCACGTGGACCTTGGCCAAAAAAACATGCAAGAGATTATGGAACTTCATTATGCTACTCAGTTTGGATTTTATGCCCCCGGACCAAATTGAAACATGTCCCTAAATGGCTTAAGGAGGAGAGTTGCAACTCGCAATAAAACTCAAAATGAGACTCGTATCGATGAACCATTAGTTGCATTGGATCCGGGGCACCGAGTTTCATCTAGTGGGGCCCCTCTATTGTCATTCCATTGCCCAAAAAAGAGTTTGTTGGAGGATCTTTGAAACTAGGGTTTTGTTCAATGAGGCATAGTGCATTTTTTGAATAAGAGGTCAATTTTCAAGAACATTGTGTTGGGAAATTATGGGTAGCTTGGTCGCATGGGGCTTGGCCAAATAGACGTGTGGGAGCTTACGAAACTATTTTATGTTGCTTGGTTTGGATTTTATGACCCCAGACCAAATTGCCAATATGTCCTTGAATGACTTGAGGAGGCGAGTTCAAACTCGTGATAAAAGTAAAACCGAGACTCGGATAATATTTTGGTTGCATTGAATTTGGGGCACCAAGTTTTAGCTAGTGGGGCCCCTCAGTTGTCATTTTGTTTCCCATACAATAGTTTGTTGGAAGATCATTGGGACTAGGGTTTTTCTCAATGAGTCAAAGTGCAATTCCTGAACAAGAGGTTGATTTTCAAGAACAATGTGCCTAGAAATTGTGGGTAGCGTGGTCGCATGGGCCTTGGCCAAACAGATGTGTGGGAGATTATAGAAATTTGTTGTGCTTCTTGGTTTGGATTGTTTGCCCAAAAACCAAATTGCCAACATGTCCCTGAATGGATTGAGGAGGTGAGTTGCAACTCATGATAAAACTCTAACCAAGGATCGAATGGAAAAACCATCAGCTGCATTGGATTTGGGGCATTGAGTTTCAACTAGTGGGACCCCTCTTTTGTCATTCTATTTCCTAGAAAAGTGTTTGTTGGAGGATCATTGGGACTAGGGTTCTGTTCAATTCTTATTACATATGTTTGACAATTTAACACCTTCTAAGGCTAGACATGGCATGGCATGGAAAAGCATGGCATGGAAAGGAAAGGCATGGAAAGTTAAGGCATGACATGGAAAGTAAATGCATGGCATGGAAATGAAAGGCATGGCATGACAAGTCAAGGCATGGCATGGAAAGTAAAGGAAATGAAAGGAATGGCATGCCATGGCATGACAAGGGAAGGAATGGCATAACAAAGCATGGCATGGCATGGCATGGAAAGGAAAGGCATGGAATTTCATGGAAAGGAAAGACATGAGATGGGATGGAAAGGGAAGGAATGGCATGGAAAGATGGCATGGCATGTCATAACAAGGAAAGGAAATGCAAGGCATCACATGGTATGGCATGGAAAGGAAAGGCATGACACGGAAAGGCAAGGCAAGGAATGGAATGGAAAGGAAAGGCATGGCATCACAAGTCAAGGCAAGGAGGGGCAATGCAAAGCAAGGAAAGGCTAGACAGGGCAAGGAAAGGAAAGGCATGAAAAGTAAAGGAAAGATAGGGCAATGCAAGGCAAGGAAAGACTAGACATGGCAAGGTAAGGTAAGGCATGAAAAGGCATGGAAAGGAAAGGAAAGGAAAGGCAATGCAAGACATGGAATGGAATGGTATGACAGGTTTTATAGTCCAAAAATTCCCTACCTATGCATACATGGCATTGACCTTTCCACTTACACAATTTTCCAAATTACTGCTAAGGATCCTTCTTTAAAAAACTATTTTTTGGAACATGTACCTACCCTGTTGAAATACATCCCACATACACAGGCTAGCTGCATACTAGTTATCCCATGTACATATGTGATCTGCATGCTAGACAACCCAAGTTTACCTACAAAAGTTGCAAAAAATATATAATTGCAAGGAATTCGGTGGAGTTTACGGGATATCGAGGGTTTCCCAACCATTTCACCCATTTTAGCTCATACCCAAACTGAATAACCATCTTTTTCTCATATAAAAATAGGTCTTGGGGTACCATTTACAACAACAAGCAAGAGAACAAGTAAACTCTGCCAAAATTCATTCCCCTTCTTAGCCCAAGTTTTGTAGCCCTTTATGAGATTTGGCCTCAACATTCCCCTCTAGCCCTTTCTCCTTATAAAACCCTTTCCCTTTTTCCAAGAGATCAGTTGGTTGTGAGAGGAAAGCATGGGAATGATGCACTTGGAGCATTCGCTGAAGAAGGTTGTAATATTTTTGGTCTTCATATTGAATAAATGAGTTCTTTTCATGTCCTAATACATTGTATTTTTATGCTTAATTGATTAATGTATCTATTTCTATGTTTGAACATAAATAGTGAGAAGTAGAGATTGTATATCTTGTAGCGTTGTTTTCCTAAGTTTTTGCAGGTCATATTTGGGAGGATACCAACAATCAAGGAAGTTGCAAAGGCGAAGGAGGTCTACACCAGCTGAAAGGACCTAAGGTACACCTAATTTCCTCTCTCTTGTCATTAAAGTTTAGATAGTTTTAGAGTAGCTTAGGAACAAAATTGTCTTTTAAGGGAAGTCATTTTTTTTCCTGTACCTCAACCCAGTATAGTAATAGGGGGATTTTCCCCACTAGTAGAATTGGTGACTCTACTGGGGAATTGTGCACAGGGAAGGAAAGTGAAATATTGCCTCAACCTTTAGAGGATCGACCATGATCCCTTTTTTTGACATGATGAAACCTAATGAGCATCCCGATGTGACACAAAAAATAGACTTGTTTGGATTCAAGCGAATCCAATAGGAGTGACACCTCTCAAATATTAGTCATAGATGGTTGGGATGATCGGATCTCTTACGAGAACGTGATGTCAGATCATCGAGGCACACCTCGACTATGTGTTTGAGGTCGTGAAAAGAAAACAACATGGCATGGCCCATTGAAAGGTAGCTCCAACATTCTTCAGGCCCAAAGGCATTTTTTGATATGCAAATGTACCCCAAGGAAAAATAAAAGTCATTTTATGTTGGTCCTCGGGATTGAATTGAATTTGATTATAGCCAGAAAAAATGTCCATGAAAGAAAAGACCTCACAACTCGCACATTCATCGACAATCTGGTCAATAAATGGGGTTGAAAAATTGTCTTCAGGAAATCTTTGTTCAAGTCACAAAAATCCATACATACATGGATTGTACCTTGCTTCTTATTGATATGAACAAGGTCTGATACCCATTATGTCAATTGCATGGGGTAGATGAAACCAACTTTAATAAATTTCTCTACTTTAGCCTTTATCGTCGTTGTTTTGCGAGGATTGACTAGGTGAAGATTCTGTCGGATAGTTTTTACATCATAATAAGTCATGATCTTGTGCTCAACAATACATGGATCAATGCTTGGAATCTCCTGATAAGACTAGACAAAAACGTTGCAGAATTATTTAAACAATTCAGTGTAGATTTGAATCTCTTTGGCAAAGCAATCCGCTCCAAGAGAAACATTTTCCACAACACCAGAGGTTTTGGAGATATCGATAGGAATTGTTTCAACAATACTTTCCATGTTTCCCTTGGAATATATTCTATTTGTAGCTAAAGGGTTAATAAGACAAGGGGAAGAGAGAGTGCGCATGTGACTGCTTTGATGAGCCCCTTGCAAACTAACTATTGTTTCCATATCCCCAGGAGGGGGCCCCGAGGCTCCCCCCCTCTTCCTCCATAGATCGTTGCCTTCATGAAACTGGTCGCAACCAGATACAAACGCCCAGTGACAGAAGCTTAGTAGAAGTTTTTCAAAAAGATTGATAGTATCCCTACAGTGTTGAGATTCAACAAGAAGATCCTAGTGAAAATTATGCACCTACACTAGGATGGAGCCTCGAGCTATTTTTAGGTGGAAGTATATTTTTAGATGATGAGAAAATTCTATTTATAGATGATGAGAAAATTCTATTTATAGATGATGTCTATTTATAGATGGTGAGCGAATTCTATTTATACATGTATGTCGACTATTATTATCCCTTAATAATAGTTGGACAATAAATATTAGTCTATTCTCAATGAGCACTTGGAAATAGTTAATTGAAGTGTCAAATCAGTTACCTATAGGAAATTTGAGTTCAAAGGTTGAGTGGTGGGACATGCAAGTCAAATTAGTTGTAACTGAGTGATTCGAAGTTGTAACAGAGTTGGATGTGTAGTTATGTGAGTTGTGAAGTAGTTTAAATCAGTTAAGTGAGTTAATCTCAGTGGTACTAGTTGTAACTAAACTTACACTAGTGAGAGATCAGTGAATGGATTATTAATTAATTCACAATCAGTGATGTCACATGCAACTGAAGATTTACCAATGTTAACTACATGCATGTCAGATCCAATGGAGACCCGGTTGAGATAATAAGTGAAAGGGATAGTTTGACTATCAATTGTGACATTAGTGAGTGTACTCATGCAACCACACACACATTGGATGTGCCCATGAGGATTGTGTAGCCTAGGAAAGGGGAATTCATTCATTACAGGGATTTCCATCGGCAGGGATTGCGCAGAGGAGGCAGGCTGTCTGGAAGCAATAAATTGGCACATGAATTTGTCAATTTTTGTATGACAGTGTGAGATGATTGTATATTGTACTGAGAGCTCCTGGATTAGAGTTTTGTATTATATTGTTTCATGATCCATGATATATACATAATATATGATAGTGGGGTTTTTAGCTTTATTCTTTCCCAGTAAAACATCTGTGTTATGTGTGATTGATCTTTCTTCTTGATATTGCAATTGTTGATCGTGTTTTAAATTCCGCAAGAATATTTGTAGAAGTGATTTTGTATTTAACAGTGGCATATAATTTTTAGATCAGGAGAATCTAGGAAATACATAATTTGTATTAAAATTTCTACATGGTATCATAGCACAGAAGATTGTGGAAGCTGAGTTTGTGATTGGATAGAATTCGAATTTGTAGAAAGACTTTCTTGGTGCTACAGTTGATTCAAGATCAAAATGGCTTTTAATGGCTTGAGGTTAGAGTATGCACTCGAGGGAATCTTGAACTACATTTATTGGAAGGACAGGATGGAGGCAATACTTGAAGACAATGGCTTGAAAGAATTCATTGACAAAGATTTTCCTAAGCCAGATGCTGCAGACACTGCAAATCTTGATGCATGGAAAAAGAAAGTGGCAAAGGTGAGAAGGATCCCGTTGGAGGGAGTGAAAGACCACATTGTCTCAAACCTCCATGGGAAATCCATACCATACGCAATGTGGAAGACTTTGATGGATCTATTCCAAAACAACAATGACCATAGGAAATTGGCACTCAAAGATAAACTCAGGAAGATCAAGATGGAGAAGGGCGACTCCATTCCAAAATATCTCACAAAGTTTGTCCAATGTTGGGATAAGCTGGGGAGTTTGGGAATATTAGTCACTGATGATGATTTAGTGAGATTGTCTCTCTTAGGACTTCCAAAGAATTGGCACAGTTATCAAGACTCTGTCAATGGAAGGGAAAAATTGCTAGATTGGGAACGACTATGGTCGGATCTATTGCAAGAGAAGTTCAGGCGGAACCCCAGAGATGGATCTTCATCAAAGCATGATGATGAAGAGGAATGTTCTTTGGTTTCGCAGGCAAGGAAAGGGAAGGGGAATAAATTCCATTCAAAATCTGAGTCTAAAGGATAGAAGCTGGATTTATCGAAAGTGAAGTGTTTTTACTGTCACGAACATGTGCATCTCGCTACTAACTGTCCATAGAAGAAGAAGAACAAGAAGGTTGTTGGAGTTGCAGCTAGTGAGGCCATTGCCTCGCAATTTGAACTTGAATTATCCTTGATGGCATGCATGGCATCAAGTGCATTGGGATCGGTGTGGTATTTGGATAGTGGTGCTTCCTTCCACATGACGGGATATAAGGAGATTTTCAGTGACTTGGAGGAGAGAGATCTCAAAATGCATATAGATATGGGCGACGATGGATGAGAAAATGCGACTGGAATTGGTACCATTACCTTTCAGAGGGATTCAGGTAAACCATTTCAATTGAAAGATGTTATGCATGTTCCAGGTCTGAAGAAAAACTTGGTCTCAGTCGCAATGTTGGAGGAGAGAGGCTATGATGTTGTTTTCAGTGATGGAAAATCTTTCCTGTGACATAAAACAATGGGTCAAGTCAAGAAGATAGGGATTCGAGTTAAGAATATCTAGAAGATGGAGGTATATGGTTGCACTTCCATGATGGAAAAGGAAGAAAAAGTTGTGAGCCAGGATGAGGGTGAATTATGGCACAGGCGATTGGGCCATCTTCATCATGGAGCCTTGAAAATCATGTAGAAAATATCTACTAGACTTCCAATGGTAACACTTGCTCAGTTAGATTAGTGCAAGGGTTGCACCAAGGGGAAGTATGTAAAGTCCACCTTTCATGAAAAGGAAAACTGTGCTTCGGTGATCTTGGAGATAATTCACACAAACGTGTGTGGAGCATTCTTAGTTGCTTCAACAAAAAAAAATAAGTATTATGCTATTTTTGTTGATGAATTTTTTCGTAAATGTTGGATATTCTTCATGCAGAAGAAGGATCAAACATTCTCAAAGTTTTGTGAGTTTAAAGCATTGGTGGAGAAAGAGTCGGGGAAGCAAGTAAAGGCTCTGAGGAGAGATAATGGTGGAGAATACATCTCTAATGAATTCAAATACTTCTACAACAAAGAAGGAATTCGAAGAGAAATCATAGCACCTCATAACCCACAGCAAAATGGGGTCACAGAGAGGAAGAACAGAATGATCGTGGGTGCATCACGAGCGATGTTGCATGATCAGGGCCTACCAATGCATTTGTGGGTGAAAGCATGAAACACTGTGGTTTATGTGAAAAATCGTTGTCCTCATAGAGTACTTGGCATGAGTACACTTGAAAAAGATTTCACTGGTAAGAAACCTAATGTTTCTCATTTTAATTTTTTTGGCTCATTTGTTTATGTGCATGTGACCAAGAACACCAGGAAGAAGCTGGAGTCAAATGCTGAAGTTGGGATATTTGTGGGCTACACAGAAACACACCATAATTATCATGTGTATTTTCCTAACAGTAAGATGATTGTTATGCGATGGGATATAAAATTCGATGAGGGAAAATCCATGCGGTTGTCAATTGAGAGGGAGCTAGAATTGCATGCAGAGGAGGAACTGTTGGTTCCCAAAGATGAGTCTCAAGATGTGGATCAGCCACATGAGGAGGTTAATGGAGTGGAGGAAGCCACTCATGCAGATCCATCCATCATAAATGGAAGAAAACACACCACGGAAGTTGATAGATTAAGACTAGATGTTCCACAGAATGTAGGAGCCCCTACTTCACAGCGCAGACAGAGACAGTCTCCTGATCGATTTACTGGATACATGGATCTCATGAGAAAATGTATTGTTACTGAACCATCTTCCTTTCAAGAAGCATTGTAGGATCCCACTTGGGTTTATGCAATGGTGGAGGAGTATGACTCCATTGTCAAAAACAATGCATGGGAAATTGTCCCAAGACTAGTCAACAAATCAGTGGTAGGGTCGAGATGGATCTACAAGGGTAAGATTTTAATCATTGTTCTTTGTGTTGATGATTTAATACTGACTTGTGATGAGCAGCTGATACATTCATGCAAGGAGGACCTTGCAAATGAGTTTGAGATGAAGGATATGGGCCTCCTTCATTATTTCCTTGGATTGGAAATATGGTAGCGAGATGGTGAAATTTTTGTGTCTCAAGGAAAGTATGCAAGGGAGATACTGGGTAAGTTTCACATGGATGTATGAAAACCCATGGATACTCCTCTTCTAGGAAACTGAAATAAAGAGGATGCTACTTTTGCAGAGGTAGTGGATGCTACTGTCTATCGACAGTTAGTGGGTTCACTCATGTATCTAGTGAACACAAGACTGGACATTTTCTATGTGGTTAACCAGCTGATTCAAGTGATGGTTAAGCCTACCAAGACCTTTTGGAAGGTCAGTAAGCATGTCTTGAGATACCTGAGGGGAACATATGAGTATGTCTTATGGTACAAATAGACAGATGAGGTGAAGTTGCATGGCTTCACGGATGCAGATTGGGTGGGAATCCCAACTGACAGAAAGAGCACATCAGGGGGGATCTTTAGTATCAGATATATAATTGTTTCTTGGTACAATAGGAAACAGAGATCCGTGGCACTCAGTTCAACGGAAGTGGAATACATGGCAGCGATTCAAGTTGCATGTGAGGCTATCTAGATGAGAAAGATCTTGGTTGGTTTGTTTGGTTCTAATTAAATCTGACAGTGATTCATTGTGATAATCATAGTTGCATTAAACTCTTCAGTAATCATGTGTTTCATGATAGATCTAAGCATATAGATATCTGGTATCATCATATCAGAGATTGTGTGCAACGAAAGATCATGTTGCTTCAGTACATTCCTACGGAAGATCAGGATGCAAACATTATGGCGAAGGTGCTCACCAGGAGCAAATTCGAATACCATAGAGACAAGATCGGGGTGAAGGATAATCCCTTTCTTGTTGAGAGGGAGTGTTGACATTCAACAAGAATATCCTAGTGAAAATTATGCACCTACACTAGGATGGAGCCTCGGACTATTTTTAGGTGGAAGTCTATTTTTAGATGATGAGCAAATTCTATTTATAGATGATGTCTATTTATAGATGGTGAGTGAATTCTATTTATAGATGTATGTCGACTATTATTATCCCTTAATAATAGTTGGACAATAAATATTAGTCTATTCTCACTGAGCACTTGGAAATAGTTAACTGAAGTGGAAAATTAGTTAGCTATAGGAAATTCGATTTCAAAGTTTGACTTGTGGGACATGCAAGTCGAATTAGTTGTAACTAAGTGATTCAAAGTTGTAACAGAGTTGGATGTGTAGTTATGTGAGTTGTGAAGTAGTTTAACTTAGTTAAGTGAGTTAATCTCAGTTGTACTAGTTGTAACTGAACTTACACTAGTGAGAGATCAGTGAATTAATTATTAATTAATTCACAATCAATGATCTCACATGCAACTGAATATTTACCACTGTTAACTACATGCATGTCAGATCCAGTGGAGCCCCAGTTGAAATAACAGGTGAAAGGGACAGTTTGACTATCAGTTGTGACATTAGTGAGTGTACTCATGCAACCACACACACATTGTATGTGCCTGTGAGGATTGCGCAGCCTAGGAAAGAAGAATTCATTCATTACAGGGATTTCCATTAGCAGGGATTGCGCAGAGGAGGCAGGTTGTATGGAAGCAGTAAATTGGCACATGAATTTGTCAATTTTTGTATGACAGTGTGAGACAATTGTATATTGTACTAAGATCTCTTGTATTAGAGTTTTGTATGATATTGTTTCATGATCCATGATATATACATAATATATGATAGTGGGGTTTTTAGCTTTATGTTTTCCCAGTAAAACATCTATGTTATGTGTGATTGATCATTCTTCTTGATATTTCAATTGGCGATCATGTTTTAAATTCCACAAGAATATTTGTAGAAGTGATTATGTATTTAACAATGGCATATAATTATTAGATCAGGATAATCCAGGCAATACATAATTTGTATTAAAATTTCTACACTCAGGATCTGTACTTAAATAAATGGTCTCATGACTTTGATCCGATGCAAGATGTGCCATCAACAGTCCCAGTTTGGGTGCATATCCCTCATTTACCTTTTCATTGTTGAAACTCAAAGTCATTATAATCCATTGGAAACACCCTTGGAAAATATATCGAACGAGCAAAGAGAAACAATCAGTATTCCTATGCAATAATATGCATCGAAGTTTACTTAGAAGTAGGGCTCCCGAAAGCCATTCAACTAACGGTCGCAGATTGGTTTCACATCCACGAATTGGAATATGAACAACTTCCATTTAAATGCATACATTGGCATGGCTACGGACACTTTGCACGTCATTGCAAAAATAAGGCTAAGGAAGAGATGGAGAATTTGAAAGGAGAACAATGGACATATGTTCAGAAAGAATCCCTACCAAAGAAAAACAACATATCCAAAGGGAAAGGGGCACCAATGGGGACTGTCACTCCCACCACAGAGACGGTTCAAGGGGAAGGAATTTCATCCCCTTCAAGGTTAGAAGCTTCAAAAAACCATTTTTAAATCCTCAGCACACCTTCAGAAACTCCAGAACCAGCGATTGAGGAAATCGAGCAACAGATCCTTCCTCCCGTAGTGGAGAAAGACAATGTAGTGGCTACCAAACCTGGTTCCCCATTAGGAAACTCCTCCCCCCCATCCTGTGCAGAAATGACAAAAAATAAATCACTGGAAACCTATGGATCTTCGAAAGAAGAGACTTTTGAGAGGCCCTCAAAAAAAGTAGGGAGGAAATCTCACAAGGAAGCTAGAGAAGAAGAAGTGGAGAGGAAAAAAATGCAAGGAATCCAATCCACTATTGAAATGTCCATCGGTGGAAATACCAAAACTAGGCCCCCCAAGGGAGGTCCTACCCACTCCATTCCCAGTAAATAATGTGTGTAGTCTCTTGGAATTGCAGAGGCTGGGGGAATCCATCGAAGTTCGAAGCAATCAAATATCTTTTGAAAATTGAATCTCCCAAGATCCTCATGCTCCAAGAGACTAAAATTGAAGGGGAAACCATTCTAGAAATCAACAATCTGAAATGGAAGAAAAATGCAGGGAAATCCATTAGTGCAAGGGGATCCTCAGGCTGTCTCTCAACTCTATGGGCAGAGGACAAGTGTCATCTAGAAAACTCTTTTGAGACTCAACACTGGATATTCACCGAACTTCGACATTCTTCAAATAAGCTTGTCTTCTCACTCTTCAATATTTATGTTCCTGTCCTCTATTATAAGAAGAAAGGTTGTTGGAAATCTTTATCCGAATTTTTAGAAATCTACTCCCCAAAGAAAATGATTCTAGACGAAGATATTAACTTAGTTTTTGAACCAAAATAAAAGAGAGGTGGCAACAGTGGTAGGGACCAAATGATACCCTTTTTTGAGGAACTAGTTCACCATTGGAATCTCCTTGATTTCAAGCCTTCTAATGGACTCTACACCTAGACAAACAACAGAATTGGGGATGATCACATCTCAGCTCTCTTCAATAGGTTCCTAGTCCATAGCTCATTCCTGCAAGAAAGGAGGTTAATCTATACCAAGATTCTTCAAAAATTGACTTCCGGTCACAAACTCATTCTCTTGCATTTGGAAGAGGAAGAAAACTTTGGCCCAATTCCATTCCACTCCATCCCACTTTGGACAGAAAAGGAAGGGTTCTTGGAAACTGTCATAATGGCCTAGTCCACACCAATTATAGGGTCTCCAAGATTCATGTGGGAGAAGAAATTAAAGCCAACAAAGCATTCTTTGAAATCCCATTTTAAACAACCCAATAATACCCCCTCTAGTCATAGACAAGAGAATGTTCAACAACTATCAAATCTGCAAATGGAAATGGAGAGCAAGGACATCACCAATTTAGAATTAGAGAAGGAACAAGTAGCTCAAATCAAATCCTTTCGCGCTTTCCACCAAGAAGAAGAGTACTAGAGGATTAATTCTCATAGATTCTGGCTAAAAGTTGGATACCAAAATACCTCTTTCTTCCATTGTCAATTCAAAGCCCAAATTTGTCGAAACCACATTTCTCAAATTGCCTCTAAAGATGGGTCCATTCACAAAGGTTTTGATCAGCTTAAAGCGGCAAAAGAAACTCATTTTCAGAACCTTTACAAAGAAGACAGTGTTGGATGTGAGGAGGCCACCTCTGAATTCCTCTCACACATCCCCTCTCTTGTAAGAAGGGATGATAACTCATTTCTCATGAAGTCTTTTACAAAAGAGTAAATCTACAATGTTATTTGGTCCATGAAGCTCGACAAAGCTCTAGGGCCAGATGGTTTCTCAATCCAATTTTATAGAACTTACTGGGAAATAATCAAGACTGATTTCTTGAGAATGATTAAAGCTTTCCAACAAAAATCCAAAGTGGGAAGTAGCACTAACTCGACTTTCCTATCTTTAATCCCCAAAGAATTTAATATGGGTTCCTTTGAAAAAATCAGGCCTATCTCGCTCTGCAACGCTTCAAACAAAAATTTTGTCCAAGCTAATGTAAAATAGAATTAAGCCTCTGTTAGGGAAACTCATTTCTCCCATACAAGGTGGATTTTTCAAAGGGAGACATATTCTAGATAATTTAATTCAAGTGCAAGAAGCCATGCATTCCAGACATCAACGATGGGAGAAAGGGATGCTCATAAAGCTTGACATGGAAAATGGATTTGACCAGGTAAAACTCTCCTTCCTTTACAAAGTCCTTCTTTCTTTTGGTTTTTGTTCTAATTTTGTAAACTTGATTAAAGATTGTACTGGAAAACCTTGCATAGCCCCACTAGTGAATGGCAGACCGACTAATTATTTCCAAGCCTTGAGGGGATTAAGGCAAGCTTTCCCTCTTTCCCTTTTCATGTACATCTTGATGGCAGATTCTTTAAGAAGAAAGATGAATGCTAAAAAGAAAGCTAGGACAATCCTAGGCATCAGGCCAATGAAGGGACTTGATCCAATCAATAATGCCTTATTTGCAGATGACTCTCTTATGTTGGGCGGAGCCTCCATAAATATTACAAAGGTCTTCAGTGAAAGCCTTCAAATATTCTGCAGTATCTCTGAAGCTCTCATCAATAAAAGGAAAAGTCCAGTGTATGGGTGGAATGTAGACCAACAAAATATACTGCGAATTGCCCATTTCTTGGTGTTCTTGGGCTATGCTTCCTGGGAAAAAATAAAATATATTGGGCTTCCCTTAACTCTGGGTTCCAATAAGTCTTCTTTGTGTATTGAAGTAATAAGCAAAATCAAGTCCAAAATCGCAGCTTGGGGAGGTTAATGGCTCACTAATGTTGGGAAACTCACTCTTATAAAATCAGTCCTATCTTCCTCGTCAATATACCAGGCATCCTTTCTTCTGGCTCCAAAGGCGATCATGGTTCAGGTTACAAAACTGATTCGAGACTTTCTGTGGCAAGGAGGTAAAGGGAATCAAACAAAATTTCATTTAGTTAATTGGGAAACTGTCAAATTCCCATTTATTGAAGGAGGTTTATAGGTAAGAGATCTCGAACTAGCCAACATTGCTTTGGGTGGAAAAATCCTATGGAAACTCTACTCAAATCACAGACATCCTGTAAGTCAAATTCTAAGGAAAAAATACCTCAAAGGGGCTTATTTGAGAAACCTCCAAGCATAAACACTCCCAAAGGCACGCTGATATGGAACCTTTGTCGACGTGGGCTTGATTTCTTCCAAAAACACCTATATTGTATCCCTGGAAATGGGGAAAAAGCAATGTTGTGGCAAGATATCATCATGGGCTAGTCACCCCTCAACAATTCTGAAGAATTAAAAGAGATCCGTGAGTGGCTTAGTTAGCACGGATTCACCAAATTAGCATACATTTCCTCTTGGGATGCTTCAGGGAACTAGTGGTCTTGGGTCCTCCCTGGAACTCCAAAACACATGAAAAATTAAAAGAATCTACTCTTATCAGTGTTGATAGGTTTATCACACATGTTCATCTTCTCTTGACAAACAAATGGGGTTGGGGTAAGACTGGATTTTACACCCCATCTCAGGGCTTCACCTCCCTTCAATCACTCCAAGCATCGATCGAGTCAGCATCCCTTTGGAAGTAGGTATGGGATTCTCTCAGTATTCCAAAAATTAATTTCTTCTTCTAGGTTTTAATTCACAAGAAAGTGTTAACTGGAGAAAACCTGATAAAAAGAGGTATTATTAAACCACATAGATTCTCCCTGTGTTGTAATTATCTTGAAATGATGGATCATTTGTTTGTGGATTTTCCATTCACCCAAGAAGTTTGGAATATCTCCCTTCACGGTCTCAATCTTATAGTTCCAATGCAGACCACAGTGATAACCTTATTCTCCTCCTGGAAGGCGCGATATCCTCATGCGGTCCAAAGAAATACAATATGGAAAATAATTTGGCATGCCATACCCAAATTCATATGTTGGAAAATATGGCTAGCCAGAAATGATCAGATCTTCAACAACTCTCTGCACTCTCCTTCAATGGTGGCCGCCAAAACAAAATCTCTCCTCCTTGAAATAGTGGCAAATCACTCCTTCAAGAACAAAAATTCTCTCCTCCCTGAAGAAAAGAAATGGATAGGAACCTTTATATTCCGAGACAGAAAAAATAACATTGTTCGTCCCTCCAACACTCCAGAATGGAGATTGTGAGACATGGATGCATTTTTTCAAGCATGGTGGAGGAAGCAAGGAAAATCTTTGATTTTTTCTACAGCGTCTCCAAAGGAAACTGAGGGAATATAGGAGCAGGCGGAGTGATTTACTCCTCTGATGGATCTCGAAAAGATAGCTTCAGCTGGGGATTAGCTCAGAGAACTAATAATCAGGATAAAATTCTAGGGCTACTAAAATCTTGTCAGATAGCACGTGGAAATGGAAATAAAGAAATACAAGTTTTTGGAGACTCTGAAATTCTGATAAAGATATTAAACTCAAACAACCACTTCAGCAATCCAACGCTCAACAAGACTTTGCAAAGGCTGCGGTATATGTTCCAAGATTTCTCCTCCTCACTCTTTTTCCACATCATATGTGGATCGAATGAGGAAGAAAATGCAAAGGCAAACATGGGTTGTCTATTGCCTCAAGGAGCAATCATCAAAAACGACAAAGCATCCTCATGGACTCCCATCCTGTAGGTTTGGATTGTCCTCATCCCCTAGATATGTAAGAAAGGGACATGTTGTAATTTGGATAAGTGGTTTGTTGTTTCCTTGTAATGATGGTTGATTTGGCCTTGGCCCAATCTTTATCTAAATAAAATATAACCGTTTTAGTTTTAAAAAAAATAAGACAAGGGGCATATCCATTCATGGTCATAGCGAACTCTCATGCCTCTATCCTCCTGAGCTTAGGTAAAAAACAAGATCTATGATGAAGATCATCCCAAGGTCTATATGGTCTAGACATTTCCTCTAAGATCACCTCATCAGAGGGCAAGACTAATTACAAAGGGTCATGAGTAGCAAGAGAGTCTTGAGCTCGAATAGGCTTGAGCACGGGATCTATCTCATGTGGGGGAGTCGGATCAAGGTTGGTTGAAGCTTGCTGAACAATATTGTATACAACCTTGGCAACGGATAAGGGAATGACCATGCCAAGATTCCATACCCATTCCATTGAAGCCGATGGGGAAGGTAAAGTCCATGGGTCTTCAAAGTAACTCGTTTTAAAAGACATGACCTAAAAAATTGCAGGTCCCGTCACTATATATTACTTCGCAATACCATCGTCGTAGCCATCATCAACCCCTTTCAATATTTGTTAACACGATGGGTCAATGACATAAGAATCAATCAATGGATAGTTATCTTGCAAGAGTTTGACTTGGATTTTGTTTCGGTGAAATATAAAAAGTCCTTGGTCTTTGCAGAATTAATATCGGAACTTTCGGTCAAAAGTGGTGATATTTCTCCTGAAGAGTCACCAAATAACGAATATCTTTTTTTGATTTCATATTTGGACCCCTGGCATGGATATATACTTGTGCATATTCATAATTTGAAGTTCCTTGTTTCTGCTTCTCATGATGAGCGTCGATGAATATGACACCAAGCATGGAACTACCTCATCCTCGATGAGACTTTGTATCGTCAAAGGGTGGATTGAATTCTTGGACTATGTCTTACTCAGGAAGAAGAAGATCTTGTTTTTAACAACTGTCACACAGGAGCATGTGGTAGTCATATGTCTAGGTTGGAAACAACCCAAAATATTCTTCATGCTGGATACTTTTGGCCCTCATTAATCAAACATTGTGTTGAGGTGGTCAAGAAGTGTCACATGTGCTAGATATTCTCTCTTAAGATGTGGGCACACCCAACTCCTATGTTTCTAGTCATTGTTGTCGGTCACTTCACCAAGTGGGGAATTGATTTCACTATATGTCACCTGGTTTCTTCCAGGGGGAATCGCTATATCATCATAGAAGTAGACTACTTTACTAAGTGGGTCGAAGCTATGTCAAAATTTAACAATGACGGGGAAATAGATGCCATGTTTTTTTTTTAAACAAATCATATCCATGTTCAATATCCCAAAGGAGATTGTCATTGACCATGATAGTCACTTCCAGAACAAAATGATGTTTTAATTAACATCAAATCTTGGGTTTAAATAGGAACATTTGTCACTGTATTTCCCACAAACGAATGGTTAGGTAGAAGCTGTGAATAAGTCTCTCAATATTATTCTTCAATGAATGATTAATTCATCCAAGTCAAATTGGAATTTGATGTTATATTCGGTGCTTTGGGATTATCGAACTTCTGTAAATACTACTACCGGTCTTTCACATTTTCAACTCGTTTATGGGCTGGAGGCAGTCTTTCCTATTGAATGTCAAATCCCTTCTCTAAATTTAGCAGTGGAGCTATTGCCCGGCACTACACCACTTGAGGAACGTCTTTTATATCCAGAGCATCTCAATGAGAAGCGTTGAGATGAAGGCTTGGCTAACGAGGCTCATAAACAACAGGTCAAGTGTCAATATGATCGGTCTTTCCACCATCAAATTTTCTCCGAAGGCAATCTTGTCCCGGTCTATGACCAAGACAAAGATTCCTTGGGGGCAGGCAAGTTCAAACCCATGTGGTTAAAAATTTCATTATGAAATAATTCTTAGAAAAGGGTTCTTATCATCTGGTTGACTTCAAGGGTAGTGCCTTAAAGGAGCCTATAAATTGGCTCTACCTTAAGAAGTATTACACTTAGGTCAGTCACCTGAGCATGACTTCTTGTATATATGTATAGTTTTCTATACATTTTTTTTCCTTTTGTTTTATGGATGTGTAGTTGTTTATGTTTTCTTTTCACTGTGGTAGATGTCAAGTGAATCTGAAGTCTATGTTGGGTTCGCGGATGACACTAGCTGACACACTGGAAGGCTTTCTTCCACAACTTGGGTGATTTTTTCACCTAGTGGTCAGTTGTTATCTTCTGGAGGTATCTGTCTAGGTGAAGAAACCAATAATGTTTCCAAGTACAACACAATGATATAATTACTACGTGATGCCTTGTCACATGGTATTTCTCACCTCCAGGTCTAATTAGATGCTCAACTGGTCATGTCCCAATTAAATGGGGTATATTTCATTTACGATCCAACCCTTCACCGATGATTCCTTAGGGTACGTCTCTTAGAACGATATTTTGATTATATTACTTATATTCATGTTCCTAGGAGATCTAACCAACTAACTGATACATTAGCTAATCAAGTATTAGATTGGCATGTTGGTCACATGTAAAAGTAAAACACACACATACACATGTAAATACAATTGTAAAAAATGTTAATCCATAAGACATAAAAGATGTATATATAATATATCCAAAAAATAATATCATGAGTACAAAGTGGGCATTAAAGCCTCAAAAATAGCCAATATACATTGTTGGGCTTAAGCCCTCATTACATAGTACAAAAATTTCCCTCGGCACATGTATGGTCCAATAATATCTAAGGTATAGACCTATTGGCTCTTCTATAGTGAACTATGACGCTTGAAAGATGCTAGGATAATTGGACCCAAGTCTTGGGAACCCCTAATACATGTGGTTGCATGGCTGGGGGCAAGTCCTCTATCTCAGCCATGGGTACTGCACAAGTGAGAGTCGTCAGGTTTCTCTCTACTCACCACAACACTCTCTCAACCTCTCTAGATGGGGGTCCTCCTGTAGTTGTTGGTCCTCCTGCTCTTGTTGGTCTGGCCTCTGGTCAGAGACAATGCCTGGTCTTGTTGAAGTCAACTGGTTGAACTAGTCCCACATCTGTATATAACAGATCTTTAAGTTAGTACTATGGAATTAACATAAAAAGGATAATATGTAAAAATTTAAAAATTTAATAACTTTAAAAAAGTGTTACCTATATTGTCGTGATCCTCACCAGGGGGCATGGGAATGTCAGGATCTCTTAGGAAATTGATTCCTACATATGGATAGTCCTCTATGACAGGAATCTGATGGGCCCACCAATCAAAAATTTTGTCATCAAAGGCCTCCTGGGTTCTTCCTCCACCCTGCCTAGCCAGCATAACTTCCCACCTTCACAATGTCGGAAAGCAGGAAATATTCCCTTGTACTATCTCCCTCGGGCTAAGACTAGGCACTCTCGAAGAAGAAGAATGCGCATAATATTGTGCCAAACCCAAATTTATTGTTCATCCTCCTACGACACTGTGTGCGTTTTTTCTTCATGCATGTAAGCATGGTAGTACACTAGTAAAAAATGGTGGCCTTCAAACACTAAACTACATAATGCATCTGTTCACGGGAGGCCTGATGGAGTGTTGCGCATCCCGTGATATGCCAAATAATGAAAAGTATAATGTGAAGGTGGAGGCTTGTGATCTTGTTTATTGGCACCTGAGAACCTACTTTCTCAGTACTAGCCTCACAATACATTCCAATGTAGTCCTTGATGTTGTACGACCCTGGAGGAAAGGTCCTCATATTGACTGGTTTCCCTCTCCTAGAGAGTCTGGTCAAGATGTAGATATATGTTGTAGTTGGGATCAGTGACTGACCCTCTAGCATGAATGCCTCTGCATCAGGGTTCCAATACTCTACCAAATAATTTATCAACCTCAGTTGTGCCCTCATGAATGGACATTAGGATAAATTCCACATGCCACATTGTTTTAGCATAGCAATGGCCCCAGGATCCTCCTCAACCAAGACATGAATTTTCTCATGTTCCCTTTCTCTCCAATGCACATACATCCTGTTGCACAAAAAATTGGAGAGGTTTTAGTCCTTGTTGTTTATTTTTTTGACCATTAAAGGAGGTGTACGCAAATTGTCGTTAACATAGTCATGTATGTACGCGGGCTAAGTATTACTTTGAATGTGTACATATGTGGGCTGAGCGATGACAGCCCACGTACACATAGATGCGACCCTTTGACAAGGGCATGTGCTTCCCAAAGATAAAAGTAAACATAAAAAGATGAATGAAATCAAAGGAGACGCTGATTTGTATTTACTTGGTCCAAGTGTGAGGGTTTTTCATCCACTGTAGCTCCTTGAATTCGCCTTTTGAGGAAAAGGGGTTTTTAACTTTTTGGTTGTTTTCCAAATTGCAATGGTAAAAATGAGTTGTCCACCTCTATTTATAGACCTTTTTGGCCATTTTTTCCCTAATTTGGTCCTTTTTTCCATTTTCTTAACTTGGTAGTTACTTAAGTTCTTTTTTGAGTTATCTTTGGGTCATTCTCATGAACTTGTCCTTTTGGTTTGGTGATTTTATAGAGATGGGTTACACCTATATCGTCCCATGGTAAAATTCATTTTTTTCAAATCTTTCATATAGGTTAGGTTTTCACCCCCTTCATTTTGTATATTGTTGACTTTTCCACTTTTCCATAGGATCGATCCCACCAAAGTGTGACACAGAACCTTCTCAGCTGCTTTAGAAGTATCGTAATTAGATGGTAGAGCCTACCTCTACATGGATTCCCTAGGTAGATCCTTTGCTGCATTTTGGCATCCATGCTGTGAGTTTTATCCATATGCTTGGGATTCCTTGCTAGTCCCACCATGATTATGTATCGAAGCCTCATTATTCTTTCTATTCATCATTATTGTCTTTACCCACAGGACTCCCTAAAGATCATGGTTTATTGTCTTTCAAGCTCGCTTAAACTTTGAAAGCAATATCTGGTGAGAGTTCATTTGTTTTTTTCAGTCTCGTCTAGATTAATTGAGAAGATAAACCCCCCTGGAGTCTTCTTTAAGCCCTTTTTAGACTCTCTAAAAATGAAAATATTTTCGAGCGATCTTGTTTCCCTTCACGCTCACCAAACTCTAATTTGAAGGAACATCTGTCTGGTAGTAGTTTACCCTTTTTTCAGTCCGAATGACTAATTTTACAAATAAATGTATGCCCTAGGAGCTTCGGTTCGCTAGGAGAGTATTCTTAGGCATAATTTTAACCCTTTTTCAGGCCTAAGGGACTAAATTTTTGAAAAAGGAACATTCTCCTTGGTTTTGGTTTATGTCTTTTTCAGGACTTGGAAATTATTTATGAAAAAGGAACCCCTTCGGAGTCCATAGTTAAGCTCTTTTCAGACTCCCTAAATATGAAAAGATTGTTGAGTGACCTTGTTCCTTTCACACTCGTTAATTGGTCTAGAAAGAACATATATTTGGCATAAGCTTAACCCTTTTTCCAACCAATAGATTATCCAGGAAAAAAGTACGCCTCGGGAGACTTGTCTCACCGGGAGAGTTCTCCTAAGTTACATTTTATACTTTTTCGGGCTAAGGAGACTAAACTTAGAAAAAGTCTATGAGTCCGTAGTTAAACTTTTTTCAAACTCCTTAAAATTGAAAATATCATTGAGTGATATTGTCTCAATCACACTCATTAAAATGGTTTTGAAGAGACATCATGTTGGTACAATTTTAACACTTTTTCGAAACGACTGGACTAGTTATGAAAAAGGAACTCCCTGGAGTCTTCTTTTAGCGTTTTTCAGACTCTCTAAACGTGAAAAACCACTGACCTTACCTTCTCTGGGCTTGTAAAATTTCACATGGAAGGAGTCTTGTTTCATCATGATTAATCACATCGCATGTCTCATCCTTGCATCTTTGGCCTAATTTCGTCTCCATGTTGCTCTCAACTGAACCTTCAAAGAACTCCTTAAATGAAATCCTTGCAACACTTTTTTCCTTGTGATTTGACACCTTGACCCATGAAGGAATTTTCCCCAAGTGTCCTTATCCTACACATGTCTCCTTGCCCTGAGCATCAGTATGTTCCATGCGCTTGGAACCAATTTTATTTCCCACAACATTTGTTCCTCCTTTGTAACATAGCATTCTTTTAATACTTTTCAAGCTCATTAAAATTTTGAAAAAGAAAAAAAAAATGAAATATTCCAAAAAGAGGGGATGGGATATGCATTCTCTTTTTTTCGGCAACAAGATAGTCACCCTTGTACAAAGCACATCCTTTCTCTTTTTTGCCAAGCATTGGGATCTAGTATGACCTTAGGAATTTGTTCTCATTACATAGATCTGTGTCCTCCTCCATTTGGTTACTCTTCCAAACATATGGAGAGTTTGTGGTGCCCCCTGTATCACAAACTTATTTCAATATTATGTTATTTGAGTCTCATCATTTTTCATTCTTTTTTCCAAGGGAAGTTTTATCCAACCTGAGTCATTCATTCTGCAATTTGTCTCTTGACTTTCATGAGTCGGCCATCCCAAGAGTCCAGTCAAGTTTAGATTCAAAATCGATGAAGATTTGTGCCTGATGATCGAGATCCTCCAGTCTTTCCCCGAAGACATGTCGAAGACCTCAGAGTACTGAGTCTTACACTCCTATTGTAATCCTACCTAAGCTGTTGAATATATTGAAGTTGTTTCTCGAGCTATGAAGTCCTCATCTCCAGCTATAGGTGTTAATGCTTCTTGAAGATGCATCTTATATTGCACTTAAATATCATCAAATTATTTTGATGTAGATCTATTGTGATTTTCTCACGGCTACACTTTATAGACAATTATATGACATGGATATGCAGTGTACTTGATTGGAATCCATGATTAGTTCATCCCAAGCATGGGTATGCCCACCTCAGAGAGATTATCATTGTTTTGCAGATGGAACCTCCCGAACTCTAGTCCTGGGATCACTTGACTCTGTGTCTTCCCACTGGTAAAGATATTGTAATGTATTTCAACCATCAGTTTCTCTTTTGACCTCACACATTAGGGGGCATTTTTTATAGTCCATAAATTCCCTACATATGCATACATGGCATTGGCCTTTCCACTTACATAATTTTCCAAATTACTGCTAAGGATCCTTCTTTAAAAACTATTTTTTGGAACATGTGCATGTGGCATGTTGAACTACATCCTGCATACACACACTAGCTGCATACTAGTTAGCTCGTGTACATACATGAGCTGCATGTTAGATGTTATCAGATTAATCGGTAAGTGTGGAAATGAACAGATCTCCCTAGTTTCACTCTGAAACTAGAACAAAACAATACAGTACACTACTCTTCCCTTATATTTCAATTATCAAATGAGAAATGGATCTAGAACATACCTTTTAAATATCAAAGATCTGACTTCGCCAATGCAATCCAAGCTCCATCACGAGACTTATGGAGGAATATCTACAAAAGAACACAAGCCAACGAAGACAAGAATAACAGAGCCTACTTAATATGAAACTATGTATGTGATCAAGGAATCATACAATATGGACAAATAAGATTCATATAGGAAAGAAAAGTGTTGGCCCTTGACCAAGTTTTGAGGAACACTTGGTCATAATTAACCATTTTTGGACTTCGACACCCTGTCAAAGATGGAGCGCCAGGAGAAGCAGAGATCACTGGACCTCGGTCCACTTTTGGGCCTCTTTTAGGGTTTTGGGTTAATGTAATGGTAAAGGGATGTCGTCCCGTGGATTTACCCATGCTTAGGCCCACTTTAGTAATGTATAAATAGATACTTAGGCAATGTAAGAATGGTCAATGGCTTAGTGCTAGTAGTTAGATATGTGTGATCGAATGTGGATTGTAAATTCTCTGTGCATGATTGTAAGAGGCTTATAGAGATAAGTGCAAGTTGTTGTAAGAGGTTGTAGAAGGCTTTGTGATGAAGTGTAAGGAAGAAGGATCTAGTGAGCTGCGTAGATCTTTTGTCCTCTGCGGAGAAGGGTTTTGAAGGCTTTGCTCTTGTAACATCTTGAGGACGATAATAAAGAAGAAGATCTTGTGGGTGTATCCCTAGGGGGCGGGCGGGGTGAACCACGTAAATCTGTGTGTTATGCTTTGTGCGTTGATATATCCACTTATGCTCTTTTCTTCTTAGATGTGTATGAATGTTAGATCTGATATGTATGAAGATTCTTAGTGCCAATCTACTGGATCTAATCTATTTTACTGTTGCTAAGTGTTGAAATATCTTAGATCTAAGTGAATGTTGCGATGCTCGGTGCTATCTACAAAGTATAATAAGGGTTGAATATTGATGAATGATCTATGATAAGTGCATTGTAAGTGATATAATCGCAGATATATGTCCCAGCTAAGGTTGCAGACACATGAGTCTTGCAACCACCCCTATCTCTACCTCGGGTGAGACTTCATATGCTTCGTAGGTGTTGCCGAAAGGGCCAGTAGTTAGGGATTTGTTGGTCCGCTCTTGAGCATTGAACCCTAGGTATGCTCCTGTGCCAACAAATGGTTCTTTTTCCGGGACCTGAAACTGTGATTGTTGGGAACTAAGGAAGAAGAAACTTTGTGCAAAAGAAATTTCTGTGCATAGATCTGTCGCCCTAGTGCATAGCTTTTTACTCGACATGTGAAGCTTTGTGCCAGGAATAAGGTCAGATCTGAGGAAAGGAAGATCAAATATGAAGAAAAGAAGTGAGATATGAACGCTTTGTGCTCTAAGAAAAGTAAAAGTGGGAATTTTTGAAAGAAAGAGGTCAGATCTGCAGAGAAGAGGTAAGATTTGTAAACCATGTTCTCTAATAAAGGTAAGAATAGTTAAAATTTCTTAGATCTGGAAGCTTTGTGCTCTGTAGAAGTAAGATAAGTGAAATTTTTGTTTCTAGAGCATGGATCTAGGTATGTTTGATAGATTCGGTCCTAGCTTAAAACCTAGGGCATTAATAAAAGAAAAAAAGTTTGATATGAGTAGATCTGATAAGCATAATGATAGATATGTTATACCTATGCATAGAAAGAATGTTTGAACTAACAAATGGATGCAGGATCCTAGAAAGAATTTTTTGCAGACTAACCACCATGATACTGGTGCGTGGTACAGAAGAAGTTTGGGATCATTTACGAGAAAGAGAGGATTGACCCTATGTTATGGTTTCAGAAAACTAGGCCATCTAGCTAAGGATTGTCCGGGTGGAAAACCCAGTTGTCTCTGTTGCAAAGCTTTGGACTATGAAGTATTGGATTGCCCTACAATGATTGTTAATCTTGAAAAAATGAATCTGCATGAAGAACACCCTAGGACATCCCCAAAAATAGCAGAACCCTAGAAAGAATCAGAGAAAGTATTAATATAGATGAAAGAAACCCTGAAGGAACATAAAGATGTATGATTATCAGAGATCTTCAAATAAAAGGAACAAATCGAAGAAAGACTAGGGGACTTCGAGATTGACTATATTCTTGATGGAGAAACACAAGTGAACATTATTCCAGAAAGAACCTGGCAATCTATAGGGAAGCTTGCCATGATTCCTTCACTGTGAGGAATAGTACTATTCAGAGGAAAATTGGTGATGTTATGTGGAAAAATCGCTCAGATACTTATGACAGTCAGTGGAACTTCGACAGAAGAATATTTTGATATTATCAAATTTATTGAGGATGGCACTATGTTCACTATGTTACTTGGAAAACCTTGGATTGAGAGAGACCAAGCTAGAAAGAAGGAAGAAGAAAAGGTATTACAACAGTAGAGACAAGAGCTAAAATATTTCATGACCAGAAGGATCGCACAGTTGATTGAGGAACAAGAGAATAAATCAAAGCTATTTGACACTAGAAGCTCATATGTCAAAGAATTAGGGGACTCACAGAAGATTAGAGTATCTGTACCAGATACAGACGAAGTATTTCTCCCGAGTCTTGGGAAAGAACCTCAGCAACGCGAAGTGACTATGCCCAAAAAAAATAAGAACCAAATCGAGAAACGGACTACCGAGACAAAGCTCATGGGGAAGAAGGATAGAAATCTAAGTAAAAAGAGAACTTAGATCGACAGGCTATAGAGGGTTCCAGAGGGAACATCTCCGAAAGAAACTTTTCACAATTCTAGCTTCGTCGAGATAACAGAACAGCGACATGGGTCACTTCGTCATGGCGAAGCAATATAGCCGTTGGAGGCCGATATATCCGTTCGACTATCGCCCCGAATGGATCGAAAAGCATTTATGTCTCATCACCCGACCGTTAGACCACACCATAACAGATAGAACCAGAGGTAAGGAAGCCCCATACCCATTGCAAACAATCTGTTATAGAGTAACTTACTTAAGCCATCGCGCCATGCATGGAAGACACTTTTGCTAATTGTGAATTTGAATCTACAGACTACCTGAATTGTGAACCGTGATTACTCCGCCCTTACTCTATACCTTACCACAGTATCTATGTTACTTTGAGAACCCGAGCTATTGATCATGAGCGTATATGTCCGACGAATTTAGCGCAGCTGAAGAATCTGTAAGAGATATACTCACTAGCCTCAGAGCCGAAAGAGTCATGTCAGAGCGGCGATTGTCTACAGGTTTACAGGCATCATTAATGAGAGGAGTGCAAGTCTCCCCGTAGACTTCTCAAGCAGGAACATCCTGAGCAGGCGCAGAAAGAAGAACCAAACATAAGGACGATATGGCCAATGCGAAGTTGGTTCCATCCATAATACCTGCTTACATACCACCTCTGAGCGATGGGATCAACAGAGATAGTGTGCCTAGATACTTTGAGTACACTCTAGTCACGGCGTACCTACCGAAAGGAGTACGCGTCATCCGCAGCCTTGAAGTTTAGTGACTTCAACCTGGGGGATCATAAAGTTTACAACACACTTTCCCCGTACAAGTACCTAACCAAAACTAAGGGAAATAATTCTAAGATCGTCCCTCAGTAATGGACGATGAACCTACCATAGTCTACTCTGCTCAATGCTGTGAAGATATCGTACTTCGACATACACCAGGAGGTGAATGCTTGTGTAAATTTATTGCTGGAAATTTACCATGGAGGATACTTATGGTTGAACCATTGCATAACAGTTGATCCAAAGTTGATCAACTGGATCACCGGGCTTAGCATGCAGGGCCCTAATCCCCACGATTACTATCCTGGAAAGACTGTGGATTGTGTTCTTGCTCAGAATATCAAAGAATCCTATGGAAATGTTGAGAAAGGTGCATGAGGCTACAAGGTAGCTTCTATTGAAAGTGGTGCAGTGTGCCTCGCCTGTCAACTGATCGCAGGGAAGTTGGTATGCAATAATCGACCCATGCAAGTATCCGGCTTTATAGTCGACCTCACAGGAAAGTGTGCAAAGGGACTATAGATGAACTGGGTGAAGTACCTGGTGAATCAACTAGAGATTGATTGCAAAGAAGCCGATGATCAAGGGCATGAATTTCATTTTAGTTGGCTCTTGATACTTATAGATTTCGTTGCATGGGAGCTACCAGAAGGTGCAACCTTCCCCGACATTAACCCCTTTGAACCACTAGATGTGAAGTTCAGTACCCTGTGTTAATTGAACGACATGAACAATAAGTGGCAATCCAATTCCATATTTCATACCTACTACACCCA
Source organism: Picea glauca (assembly GCA_000966675.3). Taxonomy (NCBI): domain Eukaryota; kingdom Viridiplantae; phylum Streptophyta; class Pinopsida; order Pinales; family Pinaceae; genus Picea; species Picea glauca. The sequence continues at coordinate 397,316 of JZKD02S2142110.1, forward strand.
GTTGAAGCTCACCATCCAGTCCGAGCATCGCATGACCCCAAATACTTTGCACAGGTTTCAACCTTTGATAAAGTTCAGTGCAGACCGCCATTTTATATATCTAATAACATGCGCTAATGAGAACAAGGAACAACTTCAATCTTATTACAAGCTGACAGAAGAAGACCTGGAGGAAATCACCAATGAATGGTCGATAGACCTCCTTATTCCAGCAGACCCCACAGAAGTGTCTAACATTGACAGCCTAGAATCTACGCAGAATACACCTAGACCCAGTAAGACAAAGAAAACAAAGCAGACAAAGAAGGATGAGGATATCTAGGATGTAGACAACAGATATGTAAGAACCTCATCCATTACACCAGAGCACAAAGGTAATGGCGAAGACTTATAGGAAGTCGAATAGAGGCCAGAAGATGAAGTAGAAATCATATAGAAAAGGAAGGGTTCGCCTCCATAACCTTCCTCCTGAAAGAAATCAAAAGAACCCGTGACTAAGATGAAGACCATGCTCACTCCAGATGACTTTAGTTTTCTCATTGCATCTATGAACGAAACCATAGAAGAGATAACAGAAAAATAGGAAGCTAAGCAAGAGACAATGTACAACATAATCGAGATCGAACTCTAATGAGTACAGCAAGCTCTCCAATCTAGCCACACAATCTCCTTTGTGCCCATACAAAAAAGAACAACAGAAGAAGGAAATGAACCAGTTCAACTCCGCAAGATTGCTAACACGGTCGAAGTAAGCCTTTGGAAGGCATAGTAAGAAACAGCACAGGCCACCCAGGCCTTAAAGCAAGCACAAGAGGAAATCATCGAGCAACACGGAGCTGCGCAACAAGAGAAGGACACTCTCCAAGCGAAATTTGAAGAAGACAGAGAAAAGATTCAAAAAGAGAAAGAGAAACTACTCATGAAACAAATTGGGATTGAAGAAGAAGTCAATAGAGCATTTTTCTCTGTGACTGGCTTAGAACAAAAAGCAGAGGACCCCATCAAGCACCAAGTGATGACGCTTGCTGAAGTTATTCAACAAATTCAACAAAGAGTTGTGGACTTAGAGATTCAAACCATACCATAGAACCCACAAGAAGTGCGCGACCAACAAGAATAACTACCCAGAGCATTGTAGAAAGGATTAAAGAACTCTCTAAGGAATGAAAATAGTTAAGTAGCATAAGTGTACATATCTACGAGAACCTAACCGAGAACCTAGAATTGCATAAATTGGAGTCATAGCTCCAAAAGGTGAAGTATGACTCTGAAAAGATACAAGTGTAGTTGAAGGCTCTATCACCTGTAGAGAGAATGAAGAGGTTTCCATAGAAACGCACAACCCAACTGCATATTCACACGCTTCAGAGTAAAGTAATGGAAATCTCTCAATGACTTCAACCAGTGCAAGAAAATGCATACCAACTGTTCACTGAAGTTGAAAGCAAAGAAGTAGAACTTGAACAACTTGTGAATAAAGCAGAACAGGGCCTAGAAGGGCTGGTGAACGAGGCACTCATCCAGGAGTTCATTGAGCAAGAGGCAGTAGCAATGTGACAAGTCGAAGTAGATTGAGCCAAGCTTGAGGAACTCAAAGCAGAATTGGTCAGACCTGAGTGACTCGGGACGAGTCACGGGTGAGTCTTGGGGGCTTGTTGGCCCTTGACCAAGTTTTGAGGAACACTTGGTCATAATTGACCATTTTTGGACTTCGACACCCTGTCAAAGATGGAGCACCAGGTGAAGCAAAGATCATGGGACCTCGATCCACTTTTGGGCCTCTTTTAGGGTTTTGGGTTAATGTAATGGGAAAGGGATGTCGGCCCGTGGATTTACCCACGCTTAGGCCCACTTTTTTAATGTATAAATAGATACTTAGGCAATGTAAGAATGGTCGATGGCTTAGTACTAGTAGTTAGATCTGTGTGATCGAATGTGGATTGTAAATTCTTTGTGCATGATTGTAAGAGGCTTGCAGAGCTAAGTGCAAGTTGTTGTAAGAGGTTGTAGAAGGCTTTGTGCTGGAGTGTAAGGAAGAAGGATCTAGCGAGCTGCGCAGATATTTTGTCCTATGCGAAGAAGGGTTTTAGAGGTTTTGTGCTTGTAACAACTAGAGGATGATAATAAAGAAGAATATCTTGTGTGCGTAGCCCCAGGGGGGGGGTGAACCACATAAATCAGTGTGTTATGCTTTGTGCTTTGATATATCCACTTATGCTATGTGCTTCTTAGATGTGTATGAATGTTAGATTTGATATGTATGAATATGCTTAGTGTTTATATATTGGATCTGATCTATTTTACTGTTGCTAAGTGCTGAAATATCTTAGATCTAAGCGAATGTTGCGATACTCTATGCTATCTTTGAAGTATAATAAGGGTTGAATATTGATGAATGATCGATGCTAAGTGACTTGTAAGTGATATAATCACAAATATGTGTCCCAACTAAGGTTGCTGACACCTGAGTCTTGCAACCACCCCTTCCTCTACCTCGGGTGAGACTTCATCTGCTTCGCAGGTGTTGCCGAAAGGGTCGGTAGTTAGGGATTTGTTGGTGCGCTCTTGAGTGTTGAACCCTAGGTTTTTCCCTGTGCCAACAAAAAGTGCATATGTATTAAATAATAGAAAGAGATATTACAACCAAAGTCTTGATGTTGTAAGGTCTCTTCCAATAGTCCCTTGCTTCCCACATACTTTTGCTCCAAGAATTCTAAGACTATATATCTGAAAGTCACTCACAATCTATCTTGACAAAGCAAAACTCAAAGCCACT
>JZKD02S2142110.1:444568-460602 GCA_000966675.3 Picea glauca
TATGCAATTAGTGACCTTTAATTCTAACAGTCCATCATGCAAGAACCGTATAGATTGTCATTGATGAGCGAAAGGCTCGAGGAGATATCCTATTAATACACATTAAACCAAGATTTGTGGAGGGTTATATTATCCCTTCTGAGTGTTGATTTCAAAATCATTAAATGTCGTTCACACGTAGTCGAGTTGGCACATTCACAAAACCTCCAATCCTTGATTTCTCTTCATCGTACCTGCCACCTTCGCACTTCTAAATATGCAATAAGTAAGCTTTACTGCTAACATCTCATCATGCAGCACCCATAGAGATTGTCATTAATGAGCGAAACGCTCAAGGATATTTCTCATTCATAAGCATTGAACCAACATTTGCGGAGAGTTATATTATCGCCTCCAACTATTCATTTCAACCATCGTCTGGAGCAAACAAACATTCTCATAAACCTATGGCATCAGCTCAACAGTAGTTCTGTGGAGATACAGTGAACATCTTCAGGCACAAGGACCAAAACTTCCAGTGGTCCAGGGCATATTCTTATTACTCATCCCCTGCCACCGAGAATGAAATAATTTGGACCTTTGGGATTGCTCGTGTAGGTTGTGTCCCTAAGGTTTTTTACTGTAAGGAGTTAGTCGCTTGGTGCGCCGATAAATTTATTTCAAACCAAAGAATTATTCCACTGCGGGACTGCTCTTTTGTTTCTTTGTAACCTCAGGTCTTCCACCAGATGTTAAGATTGTTGAAGCCAACATTGACGTTCAAAGAAGAAAATTCCAAGCAATTCCTAAGAAAGTATAATAATGGGTTGGACCTCTTTCCTGACTTCTTGGAAGACCCGATGGTAGTTCCTGAAGATATCACAAGCTTGCAGGTTAGTTCATTTAAAAATCCATTTTGGGAAATTGCCTGCTTGTTTACAAGAATAATGGGAAAGGAGCCCACAACAACTATTCTCGGATGGCTCTTTATATTTTGTATTTCGCAGTTAGGGAACAAGCCATTTTTTGTTAGGGCAAGTTAATTTCCCATGAAATCTGTTCCCAATTGTCAAGCTTCAAAAAGGAAAAGAAATTTTATATGTCATCCTACTTAGTTTTTGCGATACCACATTGCTGTCAGTTTCCAAAACTGTCTATGTCCAAGAAGGTCAACTGGGAATTCGACCCAGTAATGTTCTGGTACCAGGCTTTGTGGAAGAACAAGGCCTCCCACTATTTTTATGAGGTTTTTAATGGCTTTGTATTTGTTTTCAAAGTTTTGTTGTTAGGAGAAGATGCTCCCCACATATCTGGCCAAGAAACTAGGTTTTTGGATAGGAAGGGGGAAATTGAACATATGGATGATTACACTGTGATAATGATTTTTGGCTCTAGGGAAAAACCTTCTCTCCTTCCATGTCACATTACGGACAGAATGTTTGTTACAGAAGTAGTAAGGCAATATGTCTACTTGTTGCATCTATTCCAAGAGAAGAGAAAAAATAGTTCATTCATCTGCCTTGGAAAGTCGGGGACTTCATGTTGAGGAACGTCAACAAAATTGACGAATTCACAGCCCATTCCATCAACTTGAACCTAAGATATGCTGAAATCCTAAGAGGGTTCGACCCCAATAAAAAAAATTTACAACATTTACAAACACTTGGCTTCGACAATTCTTTTTTCAAAAAACACCTGACCAAAAACAAAGACATTGATGACACCACTCCTGCTTCTGATGTCGGTGACCTAGACACACTGCAAAGCACCACTGAATTGTACAAGCAACAGGAAAAAGGCCCCGGCGAGAAGAGTGTTCAATCGGCGGATAACACTCCCAAAAGTATGACATCCCGGAGCATCGCTCCAACGGCCCACCACAACAACAAAGAAACTCAAAGTTCTTCAAATGGAGGAGGAGATAACGACCCTCCTCACCCTAAAATTGATAGTTCTCACAAGATTCCAGTGGACAAGAAGAGAAAAAAAATTGTGGGACAGGCGGAAGAGCCCGAAATTGAGAGTGAGAACATGGAACTTGAGCCTGATCAACCCGATAGTGTGTTATGCTAAGGTAGTGTGTTATGCTACCTTGATCAACCCAGAGACATGATCCAGCAAAGTCATCCAATGGACATATCTGATACCGAAAGTTTTGACGAAGATGAATCCTTCGTGTTCCAGAGCGTTGTTTTTGACAACTAGTCCAAAAAATTAATTATTGAAAAAAAATATGTAAAAAATAAGAAAGGAAAATCTCGTTCAGAGGTTAACCTTGCGAAAATGCGGTTGTCCCAAATTTGTCGACTTCACATAGCAACCACATATGCTCTTGATGATTCCATTGGAGGCATTGAGGCCGAGAATGCCAGACTGAAGGACCGGGTCAAGGAATTGGAAGAAGCTTTGATTCATATGCCATTGCTTGCCAATCCTTTGGCAATAGCCATGCATGCCACCCCTGTAGCCAAGTTAAAAATATCCTCCAGCCTCCTCGCATCGTGTAGAGGATATGTGGAGAATAATATCAAGAAAAGAATGGAACTAATTACTGAGGCGTGGGAAACATCACAAACCATGACTTCCCTTGGAACGAGGGCACATAATTTGCTTGAACATTTGCAGGCGCATTTAAAAGATGAAGAACATTTAGATTTAGACACGATCCTTCCTTTCAACACCATTATCAAAAACATGACAGACACGAGAAGATGACAACAATATCTTCCATCCAAAAACCAGATCGATCAATTAAATGCATGCTGGAAAAAAAAAGTGAAGAACCTCCATCTCATTTTCCAGTCATGTGAACAAGCCATATCAAAGAAAGAAAAATTATTTGCAAAGATGACCAGAATAGACTTAGTCGAAAGGACCAACGACTTCCAAAACCCCAACTTAATCGTCAAGTCCTTTCCCTTAACTAAGCAAGCCTTCGATAAACAGGTTGATATTTTTAAGGCGTTGTCTTTAGAAAAGTTTTACAGCATCCTTGAATATGGTCAAGATGACGTCGACAACTAGCTAGTCGACTATTCAGTACAGAGTGAGTAAATTGATCAGGCTCTATGTAATCTTTCTATCGATTTCAGGGAATTAGAAAATGAGCTTTTCAACATAAAAATCTGGAATGAGATCAACGTCGCCCCAATGAGAAGCTACATTGAAGAATGGTTCAAAAGGGAATTGAAGCAAGTCGCCAATGAAAGGAAACAGGCAGTTGGCACAATTCCAGTAGTCGTCGAAGACATCAATGAAATGGCATCAACAAGCAAATAGAAAAATGGGTCATATGTACCATCACTATAAGTCTATACTGATCACATCCTGCTTTTTTAATCAACCCAGTTATTCCAATTTTTTAAATAGAAATGTCTAGCCAAATATTGATATCTTTCAATTTATTATTTTCAGGTATTATACTCTACCGTCGCCCACTTCTTCTTTCTACAGTCCCATTTATTGTACATATTTCTCTTATAGTCCACGGGAGCCCCAATACTAGTCTATATGACAAACACATTTAAATTTCCAGGAATATGTAACAAACAATATTATTTTTTGATATATTTCAAATAAAACTATTTTTTATCTCTTTTTATATTTATGTCATAAATTTTTATCTTCCACTATGCTTATGGTCCGCGGGAGCCCCAATCCCAGTCTATATGACAAATGCATTTAAATTTCCAAGAATATGTAACTTTTTCGATATATTTCAAATTAAACTGTTTTTTATCTCCTTTTATTTATATGTCGTCATAAATTTTTATCTTCCACTATGATGAATGTCAAGAAATTGTATTTATTTAATTTGAATGCCACATATAGAGACAAAACATACATAAATTTTCAAAATAGCAAAATAGATTATATACTTTCAAAAAATAAATGAGACTCTAGAAACCACGTGTCATTTACTGCATGGATACCACATGTGTTTCATGTTGCTTGCCACATCTCCGTTGCAGTTTCCATCTTATGTATTTACTCCCAATTCAACTCTACAGGCTCATCACTTGTTAGATAAAGTAATAAACCTTGTATAAGTTAATATATATTATTAAATTTAATAAATGTATGTTGTATAAGTTGAAATAAATATCATTGAATTTGATATACTTTAGGTTTAACCAATCTATATCCAATTTATACAATATTTATTACTTTATTGTGAGATGAGTAATATTTATATAATATTACTTTATTTCAATTTATATAATATTTATTACTTTATTTTATTGTGAGGCTAAAATTTATTTATATTTCATTTTATATAATATTTATTACTTTATTGTGAAGCTAAAATTTATTTAATATTAAAAAATAATAATAAATTTAATTAATTAAATCTGCAATATTGAATAAATTCTAAGAATGTAATAATAATAATAATAATAATAATTGATTTTTAAAGTTACAGTTAAGCTAAACACCAAACTGGTGTATGAGATTTTCTTGATTATGGGACAAGGGACCCCCTTCACCCAACGATTTGACTGGTAAAATCTACAGAGATATACATACCCTACCCCTTACTGGATTTGAATTTGTGACCTCTTAAGAGGAAACACATGTTTTTAACTATGATGACATCAATATAATGATGTCTAATATCAGTTTAATATGATGTCAATATGATGACGTCTAATATGCTGAAAATAATGTGACGTCATAAGTTCCAACGTACAAACACTGACAAATATTGCCGTCAGTAAAACGCAACTATTCCTACATTTATGATATGGCCGTTTATTACATCTTTACCTCTCTAAGCTTCCTGATTCTCACTAATTTTCGTTTGCACTTAGATGCCTTGGCTTACCTCCATTAAAATTACCTGATTCTCGCTAAATTTTCGTTTGCCTTCGCTTCAGAGGTGTCAGATAAACACGACTCACCATCTCCTTATTCAAACACACACTGACCTGCATTAACATTCTGAGGACAGCTTCTAGAATCCATGAGATTTGTGGATGAGAAATGAGAACCCATGAGATTTGTGGATGAGAAAGATTTCTGGGTAGGTCAATCTCGTGCGATAAATGTGTTCGGAAAAAACGTAAAACGTTTATACTATACAGTAAGTCAAAGTTAGAAGCTTTTTCAGAACTAAGAGCTGCATTCTATATTCTCTATAAATATTTGCATTCCTCGTCTTCGCAAATCACAGGTGAAGCAACGCAGGTATCTGAGAATTTATCCAGGTTCCTGCTGAGTAGAAAAATATATACATGGATGGAGTGGAGAGAATGTGGGAGTCTGGAAAGAGAATGAGAAGAAATGTGAGTAAGAGTATGAGAATGAGTGGCAGCGGATCGGATTGGGGAGTTGAAGATGTGTTTGCCAGATCACAGAGAGAAAGATTTGAGGATGACGAGGAATCTCTCAGATGGGCAGCTCTGGAGAAGTTGCCAACGTATGATAGGTTGAGGACCAGTATCATCATGCAAACACTTGAGGATAATCATAATAAGATGGACGTTGACTACAGACAAGTGGATGTTCGGAAGCTCGGCTTCATGGAAAGGCAGGCCTTCATTGACCGCCTCATTAATGTGGCAGATGAAGATAACGAGAAGTTCCTGAGGAATCTCAGGAATCGTATTGACAGGTGAGAGTATGACATCTCAAAAAAAGTTTCTGAGTTTCCAATTTCGATTCGCAAGGTAGCAGTAGCTCATATGCTGTTTGCAATGTGATTTTAATACTGTCTTGACATTGTTTGCAGAGTTGGTATCGAGCTTCCAACTGTAGAAGTTCGATTCCAACACTTGACAGTAGATGCGGAGTGTTATGTGGGGAGCAGAGCTCTTCCTACTCTGTGGAATACTGCGAAAAACCTGGTGGAATACTTGTTCGGCATGGTTGGACTGACACTCACAAAGAAAATAAACCTCACAATTCTGAAAGAAGCAAGTGGAGTCCTGAAACCATCTCGGTAATAGGCTGCTGCTCTGCAAAAAACCCTTTTTCATTCAAATCACACCAATATACAGAATTTATAATGCAATTGCTGTTTGTCTATATCAAATTTCGCCGGATGCTGAAAAGCCTTTATTGCCCCAGTTTGAAGGGCTGGTCCTGAAAGATCTTATTGGAAACATTGATAAATGCTTACAACATATCCTTGCACTGATCATGCAGAATGACTTTGTTATTGGGTCCCCCCGGGTCGGGAAAGACTTCATTGCTCCTAGCTTTGGCTGGGAAATTGGACCCTGGCTTGAAGGTTAAAGCCTTTTCCTATCCTTACTTGGCATTGTGCAGGTATGCCAATGTTTCATCAATAAAACAAGGTATTTACTTTACTATTCTTGAATGATCAGGTGAGGGGAGAAATTACTTACAACGGGTATACACTGGACGAATTTGTTCCTCAAAAAACATCTGCTTACATAAGCCAGCATGACTTACATGTTGGAGAAATGACAGTTAGAGAAACACTCGATTTCTCTGCTAGATGTCAAGGCGTTGGTGATAGATTCGGTGTGCAATCTAACCAAATTTCAATCCGTCAGACTTACATTTCACCTAGTTAATTAGTGCCCTGGATCATACTCTGAAGTGTTTATTGACTAGACTTATGCTTGTTGGCATATTCTTGTGCAGAGCTGCTAGCCGAGCTCGCCAGGAGGGAGAAGCAAGCTGGGATTTTTCCAGAGGCAGACGTTGATCTATTCATGAAAGTAAGTTCAGATGTTTATGGGCCACTTGCTTAGAGAAAATCTTGATAGGTTCTATTGTGTTACCCAGCTTGCTTAGGCACTATGCTTATTGATGTCAATTTGGTTCTCTGATTTTTATTGTCGCTTTCTTTCTACAGGCAACAGCAATGGAAGGTCTGAAGAGTGGCCTTCAGACTGACTACATCCTTAAGGTAAATGCATGGAGACCAACCTAGCTATAGTCTATAATTCAAAGACTTAAATAAATAGATTTAGGTACAAGAGGAGATGCGGGAATTCATTGCTTTAGAATCCTTGTCTAAACAGATTCTGGGCTTAGATGTTTGTGGAGATACAATAGTTGGCAATGACATGCAGAGAGGAATCTCCGGTGGGCAAAAGAAGCGTGTCACAACTGGTATGCCTGAAAATTCCTCTGAACAGACTAGAGCTGTATAATTAAGTACAAATGTCATTACGATGACTACAAATCAGTATGGTTTTATAACAATTCTTAAGATTTCCGTTTTTCCAGGGGAGATGATTGTAGGACCTACAAAGACTCTCTTCATGGATGAGATATCAACAGGGCTGGACAGTTCTACCACCTATCAGATAGTGAAATGCCTGCAGCACTTCACCAATCTCATGGATGCAACAATACTCATGTCTCTGTTGCAGCCAGCACCAGAAATATTTGATCTCTTTGATGACATAATACTCTTATCAGAGGGTCAGATTATCTACCATGGACCTAGGGAGAATGTCCTGGAATTTTTCGAAAGCTGTGGATTCAAATGCCCAGAAAGAAAGGGCACTGCAGATTTCTTACAAGAGGTACCCAGATTATAGAGAGTTCAAAATAGTCAATCATAACTTGTCTTTCCAATTCTAATAGAATATTGTACTTCCATTTCCTCTCCAATATCCATGGTTGCAGGTTACATCAAAGAAAGATCAAGAACAATACTGGGAAGACAAGAAGGGGTCTTATCGCTACATACCTGTCAAGGAATTTGTGTTGAGATTCAAGCAGTTTCATTCAGGTTTGCATTTGGAAAATGAGCTATCAGTCTCTTATGATAAAAAGAGAAGTCACAGAGCAGCTTTGGTGTTCGATAGGAACCCTGTCCCCAAAATGGAGATCTTCAAGGCCTGTTTCTCAAAAGAATGGCTTCTGGTCAAGCGGAATTCCTTTGTTTACATCTTCAAGACAACACAAGTAAGATGCTTCACAGTCTCTAATTTGGTTTGATTTGAGAAAAATCATAGTCTATTTTAATGAGATGAGAATCATCGCTACATGGATAAAATATATCTATCTAGAACTATTTCACTTTGCAGATTATAGTTGGAGCCTTTATTACGTCGACTGTATTCTTGAAGACTGAAATGCATCATAAGTCCCGAAACGATGCAAATATATACCTTGGAGCACTTATTTTCAGCCTCCTCGCCAACATGTTCAATGGATTTGCAGAATTGGCCATGACAATTGTCAGGCTTCCTGTGTTCTTCAAACAACGGGATTTACTTTTCTATCCTGCATGGGCTTTCACTATTCCTACATTTTTACTCAGAATTCCAATGTCAGTGTTGGAGGCTGGAGTTTGGGTGTTGATAACTTACTATACCACTGGGTTTACCCCCGAAGCTAGCAGGTAGTATCGGCTAATCAATCATTTATCAAGATTGTCTCCATTCTTAGTGACGGAAGCCTAATCTCTTCATTGCATTTGTTCCTTTTAAAAGACTTCAATCTTTCTACCCTGCAGGTTCTTTCGACAATTTCTTGTTATCTTCCTTGTTCATCAGATGGCATCGTCCCTGTTCCGTCTTATGGCAGGATTTTTCAGGACAATGATCTTAGCTAATACTGGAGGCTTTATATCTCTTCTGCTTATATTCATGCTTGGAGGATTCATTCTCCCTAGAGGTTAGCATTTTTATTTCTTTCTAACTCACGGGCATTTAATCTCTCTAAGAAATCAACGAAGCATTGATGTAAGACTAGAATGTAGAAAATCTTGTTAAACAAGACGGACTTTACTTGTCACTATAATCATATAGTAGGCTTCTGGTTTTAAGCAGTGAAGTATCAGTTTATATTGAGATTGACAATGGATTTCTGTTGCAGAGAACATCCCGAAATGGTGGATATGGGGCTACTGGTGTTCCCCTTTGATGTATGCAGAAAATGCAATTTCAGTGAATGAGATGCTTGCTCCTAGATGGATGATAGTAAGGCTTTAACCTTTTAATGCTTTAAGAATTCCACGAAAGATTTTGGAAAAGATCGAAATAATCTAACATGAGTTTTCCTTGAAGGAGTTCTTTAACTATGAAGAGTTTTTCAAATCCATTCATAAAATTGACTAGTGTCATGGAACCGTGTTGACCTTCAGAGTGCAGAGAATACCACAAATTTGGGTGTTTCTGCACTGAAGAGTCGTAACATCTTTCCACAAGCATATTGGTATTGGCTAGGAGTTGCTGCTCTATTGGGATTTTCGGTCCTCTTCAATGTGCTTTTTACTTTGGCTCTTGCATATCTAAAACGTGAGTTGCTTCACTAGAACAATGATACCGTTCTCTTTCTGTTCATCTTTCTTTAACCAAATTCTTTCATATATGAATGATGAGGGATTTGTTTGTGCATAGCTCTTGGGAAACCTCAAGCTGTCATTTCTGAGGAAGAACTTGAAGAAATGCAAGCCCAAGAGAACGATAGCAAGCAAGGACATAATAGAAAGCCATCGAGATCAAGAAGAGGGTCTTCTGCAGATGACAATAATGCCTGTAAGACAACTGTTAACCTAGTCTGGTTCAGAGTTTCTTGAACAGATTAAGGGGAATAGACGGAGTAAGTACTAAGAACTCCATCATTTTGAGTTCTATAACAAATTCTTCATTGCTTGGTTATGCAGTTGAAATGCAGATCAGTGGAATGAGCAACCAATCAACTAGTCTAGAAGGAAATAATGAGTTGGGTTTGGAGGCTGCTGCTGCAACAGGAGTTCCTCCAAAGAGAGGAATGATTCTTCCATTCAAAGCACTAGCCATGTCTTTTGAAGATGTCAATTACTTTGTTGATATGCCCCTGGTATGAGTTTGAGCCCTGAGACTGGTCTATTATGTGATTCAGATACTGCCAATTTTTGTGGCTTCTTTTACTTGAAGGGTTTGGTTGACAAGTTCCAAATTTTTCTGCAGGAAATGAAGGAACAAGGAGTGACTGATGATAGACTTCAATTGCTCCGAGATGTTACAGGGGCATTCAGACCTGGTGTTCTTACAGCATTGATGGGGGTTAGTGGTGCCGGGAAGACAACTCTCATGGATGTCTTAGCTGGAAGAAAGACTGGAGGATACATTGAGGGTGATATCCGAATCTCTGGATTTTCCAAAAGTCAAGAAACCTTTGCTCGTATTTCTCGTTATTGCGAACAGAATGATATACATTCTCCACAGGTTACTGTCAGAGAATCCTTGTTATATTCGGCATTTCTCCGTCTTCCAAAGGATGTTGACAAAGAAACCAGAACTGTAAGTCTACAACTACGATTTCCTCTTGTCTAATAGTGTTTTCTTTTGACATGATGCAAAATTGTCATGTTACTGATTTGCAAAAGATTCAATTTGTAGGCCTTTGTTCATGAGGTCATTGAACTTGTGGAATTAGACAATTTAAGGGATGCACTGGTAGGCCTGCCAGGTATATCTGGATTATCAACTGAACAAAGGAAAAGGTTAACAATAGCTGTGGAGCTTGTTGCAAATCCTTCTATAATTTTCATGGATGAGCCCACTTCTGGTTTGGATGCTAGAGCAGCTGCAATTGTGATGCGAACTGTACGTAATACAGTAGACACTGGAAGGACTGTTGTCTGTACCATTCATCAGCCTAGCATTGACATCTTTGAAGCTTTTGATGAGGTAAACCAAGGTTTAGATTCTAGGATAACACATATTGTTTGTTCCAAAGTTTGGTGTTGATTTCTGACTTACAATGATGGGTTCAGCTATTGTTGATGAAAAGAGGAGGGAAAGTCATTTTCTTTGGGCCACTAGGCCGGAATTCTCACAAGGTTGTTGAATACTTTGAGGTAACAACTTGGGAGATTCTTGTAGTCCTTAGTAAAGAATAGTTTTGAATAGAGCACTACTTATTTACAGCCCAAATGTGAGTTGATATTCTTATTTTATCATGACGAACTGCAGGCTATTCCAGGGGTACCAAAGATAAAAGATAAATACAACCCAGCTACATGGATGTTGGAAGTTAGCTCTATTGCTGCCGAACATGGCTTGGGGATAGACTTTGCAGAGCATTACAAGAAATCTTCCCTCTATATGTAAGCATTATAGTTATCAATATTTTCCCACCAGATTCCTGATGCATATGATATCTCGCATTACAAGAAGTCTACAAGACAGAAAGATATTAGCTTCAAACTCACTTTCTAACATTTTCTCCTTTTCTTGGCAATAAAGGCGGAACAGGGCATTGGTAACAGAGCTGAAGGCTCCATGTCCAGATGCAAAGGATCTTTACTTTGCAACCCAGTACTCACAATCATTCTTTGGACAGTTCAATTCTTGTTTGTGGAAGCAATGGTGGACTTACTGGCGAAGTCCCGACTATAACGCTGTTAGATACTTCTTCACACTTGTCTGTGCTCTGCTCCTTGGAACAATCTTTTGGAAGGTCGGCACAAAAAAGTATGTACTTGAGATTTAACTCTGTAGGATAGATTACTAGCCAAAGCATTAAGTTGTTTGGATTGACAAAGCACAAAAATGTTTGCTGCTCTTATTTTTTTTGTATGTTATAGACTCTTGCTCTTCTCCGATACTAAGAAATAGCTTGACTGCATGTCAGGGACAACAACAATGATCTTTTTATCATTGCGGGGACCTTGTATGGAGCAGTTTTATTCTTGGGAGTTAACAACTGTTCAACTGTACAGCCTGTGGTTGCAGTAGAGAGAACTGTGTTCTACAGAGAAAAGGCTGCAGGAATGTACTCTGCATTGCCCTATGCTCTGGCTCAGGTTAGTCATATTTCATTGTTTCATTTTATTTTCTATCATTACTGTCCACATTCGGACCCTCCATGTTCTGAAGATTGACCCATAAAGCACAATATGGACCTCTCGCATTGCCAATTCAAGAGCAAGCTTTGGGGTCAATGTGCCAGCATCTTCCCACTAGCTCACATTAGGATGGCATGGTGCTCCTACATGCGTAGGGAGCCCTTTGGCTTTGTGGATGAGCCAATTCCGGGTTTGGAGTCTTGGTTGGGTTTGGGAAGGTCTTGAAATGTCCTACCGCAGGTCCACTGTGTTAACACCATCAAGCCGCATTCTGGCAACTATACAATTCTCCTTCTATTCCTATGAATTTGTCACTATTTTCCATTCATATAATCACATAGTCGGATCGGATTCCTATTTACATATGTACTCTCTGATAATAAAAAAAAACTTTTAACAGGTGGTGATTGAGCTTCCATACATACTCGGCCAGACAGTTATGTACACTCTCATTGTTTACAGTATGGTCCATTTCCAGTGGACAGCTAAGAAGTTTGCGTGGTTCTTCTTCCTGAACTACTTCACATTTGTCTATTTCACCTATTATGGCATGATGACAGTCTCCATAACTCCAAATCAACAAGTGGCCTCAATAGTAGCTGCAGCATTCTACTCTGTTTTCAATCTGTTTTCAGGATTCTTCATTCCTAAACCGGTATGCAACCTACTTAATCGACCTGTTTCTTTTGACTAAACTTTATTATCCCATATAACTAGGCAAGAACGGAATGTATATCTATTTTCATTTTGATTAGGCGAAGCTAAGGGTTCAAAGGTAACTCCACGCTAACAGATTAACTTACTAACACTGATTCATTTTAATAATCAGCTTGTCGTAATGGGTTTCTGAATGTGTGTAGAGAATCCCAAAATGGTGGATCTGGTACTACTGGATATGCCCCTTTTCCTGGAGCATCTATGGCCTCATTGTCTCGCAGTATGGGGACATTACAGACCCTCTGGAAGTATTGGGTGAGGGAACGAAACCACTGAATAAGTTCGTGGAGGATTATTTTGGATACAGGTATGATTTCTTGGGTGCAGTAGCTGGAGCCCTGGTCGGATTCTCCGTTTTCTTTGCACTTGTATTTGTGTTGGGCATCAAGGTATTGAACTTCCAACGAAGGTGAAAAGCAAGGCAGAGGCGCTGCAAAATCCAGAACTCTGTGATTGGGCAATTTGAGTTTTGAGCTGTTTGCTTCTCATAGGATTCATATGAAACTTGACTGTCTTGAGGGAAAGCTCCTATGGTATCTCCTATCGATATTGTAGACGGTAGATTTCTATTTATGTGAAGAGATGATCGGTTGGCTGTACAAATTTGTAGCCTCTTTATTTGAATGATATATTAATCAAGGGCAGCCTTAATCTAGTGCGTGGCATTTATAATCCCATTCAATGTGAGTCGACGCCAAGAACGATTTTCATTTCAGTAATCAAAGGTGAGTCGACGCCAAGAACGATTTTCATTTCAGTAATCAAAGGTCTCCCAACTTAGGAGTAGTGATCAAATTTCAAGGGTGGATTCTAATTTAGTGAAAAGGGTATATATTCATGTATCTTTTTAAAATATAAATACATTTTAATTAATAATAATAAATTAATTAAGTAAATTTAGGGGGTGTTGAACAATTCACATATTCAAAAAAATTTACATGGGTAAAGAATAATTTATCAAGTCTCTAATTGGGTCAAGGGATTAATTAATAATAATAAATTAATTAAGTAAATTTAGGGGGTGTTGAACAATTCACATATTCAAAAAATTTTACATGGGTAAAGAATAATTTATCAAGTCTCTAATTGGGTCAAGGGATTATTTCCACTGGTTGTTTTCAATATTGTTGGGCATTGGGCTAGTTTACTCCAATTCCATGGTGAGGCTATACTAATAAGTTCAAGCATCCCTTAGGTTTCCGGTGCACCTTTCATTGGAAAAAAAAATCCTATATCTATATAAGAATATTTAGGAAGTAATAGCTAATGGAAAACATATTACTAAATGCAGAATAAATAAACATACCCAAAAATTTTAATGACAAATGGAAAACATACAGTTGAATTCAAAACAAATAGACATCCCCAAAATTTCTTCTATGGTTGAGTCAATTATCAACCAAATGAAAACAAGATTGAATATAAAAGACAACTTACTTAGATGATAAGGTTGGTTGTTAATATATTAATAAGATTCAAATTTCTAGAGCTACACCTTGATATAAACAAAATTGAGCCAGAAAGAAAGGGAATTACTATTCTATGGGCAAAGAGTAAATTATCAACCATATGAACACAAGATTGTATGGCAAAGGCAACTTAGTTAGATGATAAGGTTGGTTGTTAATCGGTTAATAAGATTCAAATTTCCAGAGCTACACCTGGATATAAACAAAATTGAGCTAGAAAGAAAGGGAATTACTATTAAAAAACCAATAGCAAAATATTCTATGGGCAAAAGAGTAAATTATCAACCATATGAAAACAAAATTGTATGGCAAAGACAACTTAGTTAGATCATAAGGTTGGTTGTTAATCAGTTAATAAGATTCAAATTTCCAAAGCTACACCTGGATATAAACAAAATTGAACCAGAAAGAAAGGGAATTATTGTTAAAAAAACCAATAGAA
Organism: Picea glauca; assembly: GCA_000966675.3. Classification (NCBI taxonomy): domain Eukaryota; kingdom Viridiplantae; phylum Streptophyta; class Pinopsida; order Pinales; family Pinaceae; genus Picea; species Picea glauca. The sequence continues at coordinate 458,940 of JZKD02S2142110.1, forward strand.
AAATCACTAACCAGTGGAATTGTTGAGCGAGAATATCCCTTGATCATTGAGTGATAGTTTGAATACTCTGGACAATTGTACGAATCTGAAGCTGAGATCCCAGTATGTGATGTTGTTCTGTGATTTGAGAGTGATGTTGTTATGTGATTTGAGAGAAGGAATAAGGATCCACAGTGAGAGTGATGTTGTTCTGTGATTTGAGAGAAGGAATAAGGATCCACAGTGAGGATTTGCTACACAGTAAACACTTAATCAACGAAGATAGTATTAGTGAGGCTATTATAATTTTCATACACCTTTCAAGAAGTCCCGCCATCATCTCCCATTAGAGTAGACATCGTGCTTTTATTAGCACTATCGCTCTTCGCGACCTGGCTACCAATTCCATTGAGTAAAACTATGTCTCCATCATTTTGTAACAGAAACTGGGTTCCTTCTTTGACTAAGGCATCTCTGCCTCTATTCCATATGAGAGTGGTCTAGTTTATATTGGCAAAAGTGATGCCTAAAATGTAGAGTCCCTCGCTTCAGTTGTTGTAAAATCCAAAGCTAAAGCTTTTGTTAAGAGAATACCAGAAAAGAGGATTGTCCAATGGTATAAGGATCCTAGCCTCACCTCTACACAAATTACATCATCTCAATGAAGATGGCATATAATGTCCAACAGAACAAACAACATGATATTGAAAATTTCATCGCTAGAAAGACAAACTAACAGAAGCAGATCTATGTACAAATGTGACCTCAAGAACCGACTAGGATTCTTTCACGAGTAGAGAATGCAATGTATTTCATCACTAGAAAGATAGAATAACAAAAGCAGATCTCTATAAAAATGTGATCTCAAGAACCGACTAGGATTCTTTCACGAGCAAAGACAACAATGTGCACACGAGTAGAGATAAAAAAAACAAGGTTTTGAGAGTCTCCAGCGATGTGAAGATCTTAAGGTCGAAGTTTGGGGATCAACCAACATAGAGGCACGACTCGCCTCCCTTGTCCACTTTCTTGCCTCCCAACACCTACCACCTAGCACACTGAGAGCATAATTAATGGTGTAACCTACCATACTGAGAGCATAATCAATGGTGCAACGGTTGTTGTACTTACTAACTTCAGGAGCATTTAATAATTATTGAGTTTATGCGCGTACCGAATCCATGTTAATTACAATAATTATTATAGTTCATCGAATTCATATTAACTACTATGATTATTATTGTTACTGTGATGAAATTATAATGATGGATATTTTAAATTTGCACCCTTCATAGGAAATTCTAAACTTTATTTTTCACTTCAAAAAAATATAATAGAATCTAAAATAAACATTTTTTTTTAAGTTTAAAATTTAACAGTACTTGGGACGTGTTGGGAGGCTCTTGACGGGCTGTGACAAGTTCAATTTTAAACCCTGGTTAGGAGTTTTATCTCTTCCTCGGTCAACTTATTTATCCCATTCAATGTGAGTTGACGCTAAGAACGATTTTCATTTCACTAATCAAAGGTCTCGCAACTTAGGAGGTTTATCTCTTCCCTAGTAAACTTCTTTGTGAGTAACTTGTAGAGGAAGGTACATATAAATATCAAAATAATGTGTACGCGAAGGTACATATTAAATATTAAAATGTGATGGGAATATTTCTTAGAATTTAAGGGGATG
>JZKD02S2142122.1:32721-44724 GCA_000966675.3 Picea glauca
CAATGAACCCTCACCGGTTCTGCTGCGAAGTGGTATATCGAAGTGCCATGAGGTTTCTTCTCTGACTTCAACACCCTAGCTATGGCTTTCCTCACACACTACCAGTTACTGATTTATTATGACATAGGGACTGAGATGTTGACTTCTTTCAAACAGAACAAGGCCACTCATATATCCGATCACATTCATGAGTGGCGATGAAGACGACGTCTTATTAAACTCGAACTCCCCGATCAGTTGCTGGAAGAATGGTTCACAAAATCGTTTGTGAATGACATCGGTCATGATATTTCCATGGGTGGAGTGATCACAGAAGAATAGGCTATAAGTTGTGCTCAATATCTTGACCTCGTTTACTCGCAAATGAGTACCCTTTATGATTTTCTACCTGACTTACCTCGTCCTTCCACTTCCATAACTTCAACTACTCCGGCTGCCTCGCATGCAGCTGACGGTGTGATTGGCACTTTCCAGGCCCAACCACATTCTGCCTCAAGAACCAACCCCAAACCTGCTTCTTCTAATTTTCAAAATGCTCTGTCTCCTGCCCCTCCCACCGGCAAGGCTTCTGAGGTAAATGCATTCCAATCTACCCCAGCCAGTAAAAGAAAATCTAAAAAGGGGAGAGGTAAGAATAAGGAGGACAAAAATACTTCTCAAGCAAAGCGAACCAAAACTATACTTGTTGAAGATTAGGAAAAGTGAAAACCTCAATACCCTTGTCTTATCTATGGTGATGATCACTACACGAAGGATTGTCCACGATGTGTCGAGGTCACTAAGTTCCTTCAAGGAGATCCAAAACCACCAGCACCGACCATTTTGTCCCAACCCTTCTCGTCTCAACAACAAGCTCAGTTGGTCATTCACGACCAACCCTCCTCTTCCACTACATCCTATGTTTTGATGTGTACTGGTGATTTAAAGCAGAGTGATGTTTCACTCACTACTCGAGCCAAAGATTATTCTTCCTCTAAAGAGAAGGTTGATGATCTATTGCCTTCCTCGGTACAACCCTCTCCCACGAATCCACCTACCAATGGTCCTCTTCATCTCGAACGACCGAGCCTCGACACAGTTCTGTGACCCCCCCCAAAAGGGCGTCGTTCGGAAATTGGCTTTTAATCCTCATGCTCGTGCTACCTAGAACTACAACATTGTTGAAGATCTGGCCCAAGCACCTTCTGCGATGTCAGCCCTTGAAGTCCTTCAAAATTGTCCCGCACAATAGAAGGCACTGTTGAAATCTATCGGTGGAATCGATCCGACGGATACGAATTTAATAATTTTTGACTTGGAGGATCACATTCCAAGGTTACCCCCTTAACTTGCATTCCAGATCCAAGTGGTTGTCCCTAACAAAAACATTTGCCGAACCGTTATCGATGAGGGTGCCTCGACATGTGTTATGTCTCTTGCTTGCTGGAAATCCATTGGCTCTCCTTCTTTGAATGAATCCCAGAACACTCTTAAAGCCTTCAATGGCTCTGGTTTTAAGCCCTACGATTTCCTTCCTTCGTTGCCCATCACGTTAGAAGGAAAAATGGTCCAAGTCAAAGTGGAAGTCTTTGACGCTCCCCTTGATTACAATCTTCTGCTTGGCCGCAGCTGGATCGATTCCATGTGCGTCGTTGTGTTGACCCTTTTCCGTGTGGTACGTTTCCCATATCAAGGTAAGGTCACCACCATTGAACAACTATCCTTCTTTAATTCAAATACCCGTACAAACAATGTACCGTTTATCGTTAAAACCCCACCGGGTTATGATAACGTCGGTGTAGGCCTTCTAAAAGACTCTTTGTTAATGGGTACTTTCCTCATTCCACCACTCGATGTTCCACGCTCGTCTGTTTCTTCCATCAACATGATCTCCACCTCACCTCACAAACTTCCTACATCTCACGACCCTTGGATAGTACCTGACCCTAGAGATCATCTTCGTTACAGCGACGCAATGCCGTTAGTTCTGGTCGAATCTGCCTATCGGGCCATTCAATCGGCAACACCTTCTACCCCCTCTCTTGATGAGTTGTCTCCCTATCCTTTTCGTGTCATTTTTCCCACCGACAAGATGATCATGTCTTTCATGGAGGACACCCCTTGGGATGATGGGCATCATCATTCCATCCTCTTTATGGAGCAACATACTCTTGAGAACTACCAACGGATCTTGACCCCATCGACCGTTGTCGTCATCTCGACCGTTCCCGAGTCCGCACATGATGTGTTTTTTGAAGGGAACTTAAGTAATATTTCGCCCACTATTCCCCTTAACATATCCGTCAAACCTGGGATTGTCAAAAATGTCCATATCGGAGCTCTGTGTTCTTCTGAAGAAGTCGTCACCTATATGTCCCTTTTCAAAGAGTTTCGTGACATATTCGCATGGAGTTATGAAGAAATGTCTGGTATCGACCTTGAGATTGTGATACATGAGATAAAGACATACCTCGACGCTAAACCCGTCCGACAATGCCTTCGTCCAGTTCACCCACATAAAGTGGCTACTATCAAGCTCGAAGTCGAGAAACTTCTGAAAGACGACTTTATTTATCTGGTGGCTCTCACAGACTGGGTTTCCAATCTTGTCACGATTGACAAGAAATAGGGCACCATTCGTGTATGCGTTGATTATAGGGATATTAACAAATCTTGTCCCAAAGACAACTTTCCTACCCCTTTCATTGATTAGATTGTCGATGGTTGTGTCGGAAGTGAAATCTTCTCTCTCATGGATGGTTTCTCCGGGTATAATCAAATCAACATTGTTCTCGAGGATCAACATAAGACCACTTTTATTTTTCCTTGGGGTACTTTTGCTTATCGGAAACTTCCTTTCGGTCTCAAGAAAACTGGCGCAACTTTTCAACGAGCTATGTATTATTCTTTCCATGATATAAAGCACATTGTCCAACCCTATTTGGACGATTTACCTTCTCACTCAATGCGCCGAGTCGATCACCCAACCCATCTCTGAGCCATTTTTGTCTGATGTCGGTTCTACCTTATACGTTTGAATCCTCATAAGTGAGTTTTCTGCATGGAATACGGCTGCCTTATAGGTTTTATCATTTCACGTCAAGGGATCTGGGTGGATCCTTTAAAGGTCGAGGCGATCCTTAATCTCCCTCCTCCTTCTACTCTTTGCCAGTTACAAAGTTTGCAGGGGAAAGCAAACTTTCTTCATCGTTTTATCCCAAATTATGCCGATATAACTCGTGGATTTACGTGGCTCCTCAAAAAGGGTTCTGATTTCATCTGGGATACCATTGCCAAAAATTCTTTCGAAGCTTTGAAATTGTCCCTAACGCGTGCTCCGCTTCTCTTTCCCCCCGATTACAGTCGTGATTATTTCCTTTACCTTGCTACCTCGGATTATACCATTGGTATGGTTCTTATCCAAGAGGATGATGCTAACGACGAACATGTTATCTACTACTTGAGTCGAAGTCTAACGCCTACTGAAATCAAGTATTTACATGTCGAAAAACTGGCCTTGGTTGCCATCCAAGTTGTCCAACGCTTCCAGCACTATATCCTCTCGCACAAGACTACAGTGATTTCTCACTATAACCCTATGCAACACATCCTTACACGTCAATTTCTAGGGGGCAAACACTCCAAATGGATTGTGATACTCCAGGAGTTTGACTTGGAATTTGAATGCGCCAAGTCCAAGAAGTCCTTAGTTTTTGCTGAGTTGATATGTGATTTTCCCCATTCTGAAATGGAAACAGTAGCAGTTGATTCATTACCCGATAAATCTCTTTTCCTTATCAGCACTGATGATCTTTGGTATGGTGATATCATTATATATCTCCAAACCCCTACTTTCTGGCCAACTTTGTCTAGTACCGTCCGACGTCGCATACGCTATCAAGCTCGTCAATACATTATCCTTGGGGATACTCTTTATCGTCAGGGTATTGACTCTGTTTTTCAACGTTGCCTAACGTTCGACAAAGCTGAGAAAGCTCTGAATGACTGCCATTCTGTATCATGTGGTGGTCATATGTCTGGGTATGCTACTGCCCAGAAGATCTTACGAGTTGGGTATTTTTGGCCTTCTTTATTTAACGACTGCATAATCGTCGTTCAAAAATCTCTTGCTTGCCAGACCTATAATCAGAAGATACGGTCACATATTGCTCCTCTTCACCCTGTGGTCTCCGTTGGTCCCTTTGCAAAATGGGGCATCGATTTCATGACATGTCACCCTCACTCAGCAGGGGGGCATGGTTACATCATTGTAGTCATCTATTACTTTACGAAATGGGCCGAGGCGATGTCGATATTTGACAACACTGGAAAGACCGCAACATTATTCATTTTTAATCACGTCATAGCTCGTTTTGGTGTTCCCCAAGCTATCGTCACTGATCAGAGTAGCCACTTTAGAAACTTCATGATGTCCAAACTTATTGAAAAGTTGGGTCTTCGCCATGATAACTCAATGCCCTATTACCCACAAGCCAACGGCCAAGTCGAAGCAATTAACAAAGTTCTCATAACTATGCTTCGACGAATGATAGGGATTCACAAAACAAGTTGGTACACAATGTTGTTTTCAACATTGTGGGCTTACCGGACATCCGTCAAGTCCGCTACTGGGTTTACACCTTTCCGGTTAGTCTATGGTTTGGAATCCATTCTCTCGATTAAATGCGAGATACCCTCCTTAAAACTAGCTGTTGAACTCCTACCAAACACTTCTATTGAGGAAGAACGTCTATTGTCTCTTATGCAATTAGATGAAACTTGACACGATGCTACCCTAGTTATAGAAGCTCATAAGAAACGTGTCAAGGCCCAATACGACAAACATGTCAAGCCTCGCATTTTCTCTGAATGAGATCTCGTTCTCCTCTATGATCAAGATCGAGATATGATAGGAGCTGGAAAATTCGAAGCCATGTGGCGAGGTCCTTATATCGTTCGACGATTTTTGGAAAAAGGAGATTATGAGTTAGTAGATTATGATGGTATCCCTTTGAGTGAACTTAGGAATGGGTTGTACTTGAAGAAGTACTGTGCATAAAAATCATCTGTGCACGAGTACTTGTATTTTTATTGTTTCATACTTATTGTGTGTTACTATAGCTTGCTTTTGTCGTTATCTAGTCTCTGCCCTTATGTGATGCTGTGTTTGATTTCCAGATGTCGGAGTTTTCGCTACCATTTATTGGCTGCGCTGATGGTGCTAGCCGTAGTACTCAGAACCTTGCTTCTGCTGCATGGGCAATTTACACCCCTACAAATGAACTTGTCTCCTTACGAGGTGTGTGTCTCGACTGTGCGACCAACAACATTGTAGAGTATAATGTCGTTATTGAATTATTGGTTGATGCTATCTCACCCGGAATTCATCATTTGGTTGTACGACTCGATTCGCAGCTTGCAGTACTACAGTTAAGTAATGTCTATACTTTTCGAAGTCCTACTTTGTTACGGGTGTATTTGCGAATTCGCCTCTTGGAACGTTATTTTGCTTACATTGAATATCAACATATTCCTAGATGTCTAAATACATTAACATATGCATTGGCTAACTATGTATTAGACAAACATTTGGATCATTTATAAATCAATCACATCAATTTTCACATAATACAAGGTAAACCGGTAAAAGTCGTCTGTATATATAACGATCAAAAGAGTTTTTTACAAAACAAGTTTTGTCCGAAGACCCAAATGTCAAAATCTGAAGCTCATAGCTTCTACAAAGTGATGTCATGGATGATGTTCATGGTAGCACACGACTGCCCAATAAACTCTACGGAGCAGTCAACTCATGGACTCTAACACTCCTACTATATGACGTTGATCGCGTCATGGAACCTCTCCAAGAGGCATGTCTGGAATATCTGTTGTCAAACCCTCTAGGTTTTGTTCTGATGCTTGATAATTCTCGTCTTCCCATTGTGTCAATGGTGCTACCTCTCCTCATCGTTGAATGGGAGAAGTACCAGGAGGTCGGTAAGGTCCAACATCTGTGTCATCAACAACGGATTTTGTTTTTAGTATTTGGATGAAGATATAAAAAAAAACATTTGAATATGATAAAATTAACAAAGACATTTAAAAAGAAAAAAAATTGTCTACTTCTTACCAAGTTCCCCCCACTGAGCATCCTCCAGCAGGACTAAGTCTGGATCTCCTCGAAAATCCAACCCATCATAAGCATAATCCTCAACCATCGACATATGTGGTTGTAGCCAGTCAAAGAAGGTATCATCATACTTGATAATTGGTCCAGCTACATGTCGTACCATGAGCTGACACCATCTCAACATTCTTGGATCCCTGGGAACCGGTAAATTCCACTCCACCTGCAACCTCGGTAATGGAACCCTCTCGAGAAAGAAGGACACTAACAAAGATCCGTATTCGAATTACTTTAGGTTGCCTCATCTACATTTGGTCAACTATCTTTTTATGCTACGAAGCACTGCATCTGCCCAGTTAAAAACCCAAGGTTCAGTACACTCGATGGCATACTAGAAGTAACTCTGTAGCGCCATGTGAGGTGTAGAACTCCCAGCCATCTGAGCTATGGTGAATAGGATAGTACAGAGGGTCAAATCCCATACTCCCCAAATAGCTACTTTCCCTTTCTTCCTCTCTACCTCGAGAACACAGTGTAAGTGATAGTACTCATTCATGGGAAACCCACCACCTCTACTACCAGTCAGGCTCACGTGGTACCCACGTCGTGACAGTTCAGTCAAAAAGTAAATGTCCTCAATGTCTAAGGACAAGGTGTGGACCCCTACATGAAATACCTGCTGGTCGGGATCCCACATACACACAAGGTACTCTAATAACCTGACTTGGGCCCTCATGCCCGGGATACGAAAGTACTTCAGAAGGCCACAGTTTCTCAAAGAAGCAATAGTGGGTGGATGATTTCCGGCAATGGCATTGTCTTCTTCGTGCTCCCTTTCGCACCATTCAAGAACCATTTTGATGGCCAACTACCTGCATAAGAAGCACAAAAAGAATATTAGCAACTCTATTCATGAATTGGTTCTCTTTCATTGAGTAATTTTTTAAAAAACTTTTGTTCTTTGCAGTTCTCGCAAGTGCCCTTTAGGCATAGTGCGAGAACCTCGCAGGTTGTTGTGGGCTCACCTGCGAGAATGACCCATTCTCGTAGGTCCCGTGTAGCCCACCTGTAAGAATGGCTGAGCGCAAGTAGGGATCATAAAATCAACTCAAAAAATGAATTTTAACCAATGAAAATGAAAAATAAAACCATGAAAGACTAGAGGACAAAGAGCCTACCTCACTGTCGCTGATGGCTCGACGAATGGACGCTCGTAACTCCCTCAATTTGATGCCGAACTTCAAGGGTAAAAGAGGGGTTTTTGGGCTCAAATAGTGGAAAAGTGAAAATGATATGGTAAAAAGAGTTTTACTCCTTTATATTTACTTTTACCATGTTATTTGGTTTTTTATAATTATTTATTTATTAAACCCTAATCCCTAATACCCTTTTGAGTGTAATTTTTGCAGGCGTAACAACTTTGATGTTCATGTACAGGGATGTGGACATATTTTTGTTTTTCATCGCGTGTTTTGATTGTTTTTTATGGTTTTGTATAAAACCTCGAGTGTGGTCTTTGTTCGTTCTCGCACTCAAAAATACATGAGAACATGATCGAGCATACTTTTATCACTTTTTTGGGCTCAACAAGGTTATACAAAAAAGGAACCCCCCTGGAGTCCTCTTTAAGCTCTTTTCAGACTCTCTAAACATGGAAAGATAGCCGAGCGACCTTGTTATTTTCACGCTCGATAAAGTATCTGAAGAAAGCGTCTGGTGAGTGATAATTTATCTCTTTTTCGGTCTCATCGGACTATTTTACGAAAAAGAAACTGAGAGATTTATCTTTTAAATATTTTTCCAGACTCTATAATCATGAAAAACCTTCGAGTTTTCTATCTCTGGACTCGTTAAACAAACATTGACAGACCCATGATGGGACCGAACCACTCCTTCTTAGGGTTCGTTAAACATACTCTGAAGGACTTATCCGAAGGATAAGCTTATATCAACAAGCATATGTTATCCTCCTCAAGATTGCGTAAAAATAAAGAGGTACTCGCCAGAAATGGTGGGGGGGAATTTGGGAAAGGGATATGTTATCATCTTCGTATTGATTGGCAGTAAGTGTCGCTCTTGAACATGACACCCCCTATTCATTATATTTGAAGCCGGTTTGTGAAATCTATTTGTCTCTCATTCGATTTACTACAAGGTCATTCCCTGTGTCGTCTTTGAGTCAATGCTACCAAATCATTGGTCGTGTCATTCATATTTTCAAGAAAATTCTATCTGAAACCTCTATTGAGTCGGCCATCTGCAGTTGTCCATTCTCTTCGTGTCAGCCTTCCCTGTGTCCAGTTCAATTTACATCATACTCTGTTTCACCTTCAAAATATGTTACTCATTTCGTGTCATTGATGGGGGATACATCAAGGCCCTCCTATGACAAGTTTGGTTCCGTCAACTTCAGCTCATTATCCAGAATCAAGACTTAGAAATTTTTGGTACCTTGGAACTTGCATGCCTCAATGGCAGGTTTCCTTGCTTTCGATAATGGGTTTACATCATTAACCCCTGATCGAAAGATTCCATTGACTGTTCGACTTCAACTCATTCATTCACACTTGATGGATTGTACTAGAGTACCTTGGGAGTCATTGACATCAATGGTGATTTCCCTCGCACTTGTTAACGGTTTCATCAATGACCGGTAATCAAGTGATTTCTGCCATGTTCGACTTCAACACATGTAATGACATGGTTAGATTCGTACTTTTGGAAGACGAGATTGAAGACCCTAGATATCATCTCTTTGTCCAGGTTGCGATGGAGTATGTATAATTTGCGACACATAGATCCACTTTGTATGTCTCATTTCTATGTCGTCTTAATTTGAAATTTCTCGCGTAGATCCACAGTGTATTCCTAGTGGCTATGCTATATTTTGACAGCATGGATCCACAGTGTATGATTGGTGGCCATGATCTATGTCTAMAATGTCATCYRTCTATGATTTGAGTATGGGAATGCCTACCTCAGAATTGGTATATATGATATTCTGCAGATGCTTGGTTGTTCKCAGGTTTCTGATTAGGTGTGCTCCTRGTTTCYGACACACACATGCAGCTTACAAAGTCTTTCGGCTGTCACTGGTTCCGACCTCATACTTTGGGGGGAATCCRTTTACCCATGATTTTGGTCATCATGATGGTGTATTGATGATGGTGTACTCAGGCTCCTCATAAGAACTTTCTCCTGAGTAAATTGACATTCATCTCTTCCCAGAAAACTCATTTTTGAAGAGAGTTCGCAGGTTGCTAGTATCCCAAGGTGCGAGAATGACCCATTCTCGCAGGCTGCCTTAAGCTGGGGTGCAAAATTCTCTCAATGTGTAACATAGCTAGGGTGCGAACCTTCTCTAAAGCATGGAAAAATATGAATTCTCGATGATTCTAGAAGGGAATCTTCTAGAAGAATGGGTGGGTATTCGAATGGTTATCCTTGTACTAGATTCCCTGATATTGTGGGATCATTTTTATCTAAGTAACCATCTCATTCTCTCCTATGTATTGATGGAATTCTCATGGAAAAGGTTAAGCAAGATTCATTGAAGAATTGGTGAAATAATTGTGTGAAGGACTTAGCTTGAACAAAAGCTTGGAGACTCTAGCAATTCTATCAAGAGAATTTGATCTTCTTCATACAAGGATTGAGCAAGTGTGTGTGTTGGATCCAAGAGTCATCGAAAGGAAGCTTGCAACATCAAGGCTATCAGGTTGTAATCTTTACTTTCAATTAATATGATATAGTGGCATGTCCCTTTCCCATAAAGCTATTCTCACTTTATTGTGTAATTCCTTGATCATATACATAAGTAGACAGTTGAATATATTTTTCTATATTCACTTTGGTTGGTTTGTGTTGTCTTGGTCTTGACCTCACGAGAGCACCGGAGCGAAGCGGGAACAACAGGGACCCTAGAAAGCAATACTAAGGTATGTTACTTGTTCCTTCCAACTAGTTTATTCAAGGGTCAAAACTTAGGGAAAGAGACATGTCCTGTGCTGTTTTGTTCTAGATCCAGGTGGATCTAGGGAGATTTGTTAGTGTCTGCACCTACCGATTAGTTCGATAACATCTTGCCACGTATCCTCCTTGATGGATGGTCATGGTCCTTTCGCGAATTCTCCTTTCGCGATTTTGGAGAGTCTTCACTCTCGATCTCCCGGTGTCTGAATCCCTGAAATGTGGATCTCTTGACATGCGTCCTCTGAGATGGATGGTCCCGATGCTTTCAGGACTTGACGAGTCCTCTCGCTTCTGCTGTTACGAGGCTTAAATCTCATGCACCTTCTTTTGGATCCGACGGTTGTCGATCCTCTGTGCTATATTTGATGACCCAGATATATTCTCCTGAGCACTCTCCTCCTGATGCCTGGACATAGATTCAATGATATTGATCTCATCCTCTACCCAATCCAATGGTAGCTATGCTATTCCTCCTAAGCTTTCTTGGCTTTTTGACTTAGATGATTTTCTAAGTCTCAAAGGTCTCGACCTTCGACTCCTCCTCTTGCGAGTCGGGTTCCTTTAGGTCTCGTCTGCATTATAGAAACACTATCCCTTATGAGATTTTCCCTCTCGGATATTTACTCCTGTGCACACCTTGCATTCAAGGATCTCGGATAACTCAGATTCGAGAAGTTTTCTTGAAAATAAAACTCCCTATGCCCACCTGGCGTTCTTCTACTCGATGCACACCTTGCAGAGCCTACAGAGTATTCAGAAACCCTGTGAGTGTCTTATCTTCGACACTTACCTTTCCTCAGAACTTGAAATAGAGTTCCTTCTGTGAACACTTGTACCAAATCAATGCCCACCTAGCAGAGTTCTCCAGAATCCTCAGTGACTCTGTCTTCTCACTGAACTCAAAATAGAGTTCTCCTCAATGCATCCGGTGCATTTTCTCAATGCCCTCCTAGCAGAGCCTTTACAAAATTCTCAACAATTATGCTTCTCCTCTCTGTGCTCTCCTCTACACAGTTTCTCCTTCAAGGTTTTCAACAACCTTGAGGCTTCCTCCTTGAGTCAATGAATTTAGCTAGTGTGACCTCCTGGCATGTCTTTGTCTGAAATTCTGCAGAATTCAGAAGTGCACTTCTGCACTGGTTTTCAGAGACCGCGGTACTCTGTCAGGCACTCTTGCATGAAACCACAAAGAATCCAAACCTGAAATCAAAGAACTCTCAGATAGTAAAATCTATCTATCCCTACAAATGCACATCTAACATACATCTACAACATATCAACAACATGTAAATACATTCATTAATGAACTTACAAACACATGAACAACAACATGCAGGAAAAACTGCTATGATTGTATTAATATGAAATGTCTCTTTACAATGTGAGCTCGGACTATAACAAAGTCACAACTTCCTCTCCTCTCTAACCTATTCTCTGTTCTACTCTCCCCTAACTAAATTTAGATTCAAAGAAGATCTTTTTACAAAGAGGGGCTCCTTGAGCTCTTCCCTCCATCTCACCAACTCTCATTAAATTACATTCAATTACATTGAATGGTTGTCTAGTCCGAATCAGATCTAGATCTCAGCCTTACAACAATTTAAGGCAAACTTTATCTAAAGCTTGCGCACATGCATGGCTTTTGGCTCTACCAGCCTTACAACATTTAATACAATTTTCAAATTTTGAAAAATGAGAGGGTTGTGTCTCTCTCCTTCCATTAAATGCACACTTTGATGTGTTGGTTGGATAGTGCATAGCTAGCTTGGAGTGATGCTCCTGCATCAGGGTTTCTCTTGCTCCTACTGTTGAACCGACTCAGGGTTTATTTAACAAATTGATTGTCAAGAAAAATTGCAGGCATAAGGAACAAAGTAATTCAAATTTAAATTTTGCAAACAAAAAGTTCAAATGAGCTGGTAATG
>JZKD02S2142133.1:6997-41969 GCA_000966675.3 Picea glauca
TGTGTACTACTTGGCAGCAGTGGTGATCTATTGGATGACATTGTAGTAATTGTGTGCTACTAGTTGATTGTCATGGAGATTACCAGATCGTTTGGATGTAGTTATGTGTGCTACCATTTGATCACAAAGACTGTGCCTAATGATTCGAGCTATCGAAGGCATTGTAGCAATCGTGTGCCTGCTAGCAGATTGCAGAGTAGTTAGTGGACTACCAGATGAAGACATCATGAAAGATGCCTCCCTAGCTAAGAGGGAGTGTTGGTGTTTTGGTAGTTGCAAGAGGATCTTTCCCTCCTAGATGACCTTTCTTAGATGCGGAGAAGATTCTGGAAGCAAAAGATCCATTGGACAAAGGTTGAAACACCCTAGAAGAGAAGTCGGCCTAGAAGAATAAAGTATAATATAAAGACACCTTCCCAGAAGAGAAGTCGATCCAGCTAGAAAGACAAGAAGACTATAAATAAGGAGGCACCTTAGCTCATTTGTTCACTCACTCACACTCTCCCAGCTACATAGAAGCAAGGTGCAAGTTTGGAGGAGGTGACGCAGTAGCTGCAGCTGCACAGTTTATTATTGCTCAGTCTTTTGGTATCTCTCTCTAATGCGCTACTCCTTGAGTAGGTGCATTACCTTTGTATGGTGTTGTTGCTGCAACTGGGGTGGTATTTCTGGTTAAGCTAGCACTTGTGCTAGGGTTTATCTAATTGGATTTGCTTTGTGAATGGAATCTATCTAAGAAATGTTGTTGGGTTTTTCCCCCATTTAGGGTTTTCCTAGGATAAATCTCTTGTATTATTTTTTGTGTCTTGTTTATGTTGCTACTGCTCAGTACATGATATATATGTTAATGGTAACGAAGTAAAAGAACACTAGTAACACTAATGCTCTGTAAATAAGGAAAATCCAACAGTTTTATCTATTTGTAATGTCTTACAATATCATGAAGAATGGTTACTAGATTTTGGTGCTTCATACAACATTTGTCCACATAGGAGTCGGTTTTCTTCTTACCAAGTTGTTGATGATGGTATTGTTCTTATGGAAAACAATGTTTTTTGTAAGACTGTTGGGGTTGGGAGCATTAAGATTAGATGTTTGATGGCATTGTAAGGACATTGACAGATGTAAGACATGTACCTGAACTCAAGAAGAATTTAATTTCTTTGGGAGTTTTGGGTTCTGGAGGTTATACGTTTGCAGGTCAAGGTGGAGCACTCAGATAAATGAAGTAGCGGTGGTATCTAAGGAAGAAAATGAAGCTACTTGTTTATGGCATCAGTAACTAGGCCATATGAGCGAGAAAGGGCTCAAGGTACTTATAAACCGTAAATTACTTCCGGAGTTAAAGTCTTTGAATTTGAATTTATGCAAGCATTGTGTTTTTGGAAAGCAGTGTAGACAAAAGTTTAAACAAGGAGTCATACAAGTATAGGTTTTCTAGATTATATCCATTCAGATGTTTGGGGGCCATCCCCTACAGTTTCTTTTGGAGGATCATCATATTTTGTGTCATTTATAGATGATTACTCTAGAAAGGTGTGGGTCTCTATTCTAAAAAGAAACGTTGATGTATTTGATGTATTTAAGCAATTTAGAGCTTTAGTTGAAAAGATAACTGGCAGGATAATCAGGTGTTTAAGAAAAAACAATGGAGGCGAGTTCACATCTTTGGAATTTGAAAAATATTGCAAGGATGTTGGGATCGAAAGGCATAAACCCACAATTTATACTCCCCAGCAAAATGGTGTGGCTGAATGCATGAACAGGACTGTTCTAGAGAGAGAAAGGAACATGCTCAGTAATGCCAAGATGTCACAAGAGTTGTGGGCAAAAGAAGTCACTACGGCTTTCTATTTGGTAAATCAATCACCATCAGTTGCAATAGATTGTAAGATTCTTAAAGAGGTATGGACAGGTCATCCATGTGATTGTTCAAATTTGAAAACTTTTGGTTGTGATGCATATGCTCTTATTTCCAAAGATCAGTGTTCTAAGTTAGACCCTAGATCAAGAAACTACATCTTTGTTGGTTATGGTGATGGAGTTAAGGGATACAGATTGTGGGATGCTACTGCCCAAAAACTCATCATTAGCAGAGATATAGTATTTGATGAATCTTCTCTCATAAAATCAAACATAGTAGAAATTGAAATGAAACGGGAACAAGTACCTCAAAATTAGCAAATTCAGTTGGAAACTCGGCCATCTATAGAAGATAAGGAGCAAGAAGAAGCTTCTGAAGACGTAGATGAGGATGCAAAAAACATATAGGAAAATGTGGAAATGCCACAATAAACTCTAAGGAGATCTACACAGGTCAAAAATCCTCCTAAAAGGTATGAAGATTATACTTCATCTGTTGGTTTGATTTCTAATGAAGGGGAACCTTGTTGTTATCAGGAAGCGATGGATGGTATTGAAAGTGCTAAAAGGTTAATAGCAATGAAAGAAGAAATGGATGTCTTGAAGAAGAATAAAGCATGGGACCTAGTAGAACTCCCAAAGGGAAGGAAGGTTGTTGGTTGCAAGTGGGTCCACAAACTGAAAAAGGGTGTTGATGATAAAGTTGAAAGGTACAAAGAAAGACTAGTGGAAAAAGGGTATTCTTAAACGAAAGGTATTGATTTCCATGAAAAAATTTCACTAATTGTTAAATTTGTTCCAATTTGTGTTGTGTTAGCACTAGTTTCTTTACTTGATCTTGAGTTAGAGCAGCTAGATGTTAAAAAAACATTTTTACATGGAGATTTAGATGAGTAGATATATATGGAACAGCCAAAAAGTTTTGTTCAGGATCGCAAAAGAATATTTGTTTGCAAGCTCAAGAAGTCATTGTATGGCCTGAAGCAATCTCCCGGACAATGGTACAAGAAGTTTGATTCGTTCATGGTGAGCCAAAATTTTACAATAAGTGAGTATGACCATTATGTTTAATTCAAAAGTTTTGAAAATGGTATATTCATTATCTTGGTGTTATATGTTTGACGATATGCTTGTTGCAAGCAAAAGCATGGTTGAGACCAGCAGGTTAAAGGCTCAGATGGTTAGGACTTTTGATATGAAGGATCTAGGAGAAGCAAAATAAATCTTGGGCATTGAAATACACAGAGACATGAAACATGGTAAGCTTTGGATTTCACAACAAAGTATGTGGAGAAGATACTTCTAAGATTCAGTACGAATAATGTGAAACCAGTAAATATCCCTTTGGCTTCCCATTTTAAGCTTTCTTCAGGTTTATGTCCTAGTAATAAAGAAGAAAAGGATTATATGTCTCGTATACCATATGCTAGTGCAGTAGGAAGTTTAATGTATGAAATGGAATATACAAGACCTAACATTTCACATGCAATTGGTGTTGTTGATAGATACATGGCGAATCTAGGTAAAGAACATTGGGCAACAGTAAAATGGGTGCCTTAGTATCTTCAAGGCACAAGTGCTTATTGTATCACTTATAATGGTTGTAGTGATCCAGTCTGTAGTTATGTTGATTCATATTTTGCAGGTGATTTTGACAAAAGGAAATCTTCTTCAACTTATGTCTTTACTCTTGCAGGGGGACCTATTTGTTGGATGTCAAAGTGTCAAAACACAGTTGCTTTATGCACCACTGAGGCAGAATATATATCTGTCTCACATGCATGCAAGGAAGAAATTTGGTTAAAGGGTTTATTGGGTGAGTTTGGAAAAGTACAGGACAAGGAAAATGTGTTATGTGATAGTCACAGTGTTATTCATCTGGCTAACAATCCAACTTATCACAGTAAGACTAAGCATATTGTGGTTAAATACCATTTTGTAAGATAGTTTATTGATGGAGGTGGAGTACCTCTTGAGAAAGTCCATACTCAAGAAAATTGTGCAAACATGTTTAGAAAACCAGTACTGTTAGAGAAACTACGATGGTGCTTGGCTTCTCTAGGCTTGTAGAAAAGGTGATGAATGGGCTTGAGCAAGGTATCAGGTAAGGTGTTATCAAGGTGGAGATTGTTGGAATTATGACTGTTATCACAAGATTTGTACTTATGCAAAGCCTTCCACAAGATCCCAAATATTGTGTAACTATGGAAGAATCTACCATTGTCACCTAAGTAAAAACTTTCCCCGTTTTAGTGATGGAGAGAGGTCCACCACAAGGGAGGCTTCCCTGGTGACCTCAAGGGATCAAATAGAAAGATTAGCCAATCCTACAGCCCCCTATCTTGGTCACTTGTTGGTTAGGTCTAGGTCTAGGAGAGGGATGGAAGATAACAAAGTAATATAGACAATAAACAAGTTGCAGCATAATATAGACAATTACCAAGTTATAGCATGCAATAATGACCCTTCAGACACTAGACAATTACTAAATGCTATGGTTGTTGCAAATTGCAATTGTAAGCTAGTTTTATAACAGCAATTAATACTTTGCAACAGCAGCAAATAAAAGTGCTCAGAAATGTAGCAATTCACCATGAAAAGTAGGCATTCAACAAGTATAACATTATCCTATTGCTAGAAGTATTTTCTAAGCAAGTTAAGCCACTTATAAATGAGCGTATGCAGCAGATCAAAGTAGTTTTCAGTGGCTGTAGCAAACTTTTATGACAGCAGCAATAAATATTGATAGTTTACTAGGGTTAGGGTTAAAAAAGTTAATAAATTGTTTGAGAGAGAGAATATTGATTATAATAG
Organism: Picea glauca; assembly: GCA_000966675.3. Classification (NCBI taxonomy): domain Eukaryota; kingdom Viridiplantae; phylum Streptophyta; class Pinopsida; order Pinales; family Pinaceae; genus Picea; species Picea glauca. The sequence goes on from JZKD02S2142133.1 coordinate 11,675, forward strand.
CTACTTTAACCACAAGAACACCTCTAGACTAGTCTCGTTGTCCTCTAGGGCTCATGGGATCACAAATGCATTAACTTGAAGATTGAACTAGATGAAACAAGAGAGGTAAGGACTAAACCCTAAGGTGCAAACACACTTGGGCCTTAGGTTTTAGACTTTGAGGAAAGAGGTACCTAGGATGCAAACACTCTTGGGCCCTAGGTGTTGTTTTTTCCCTTTTCCTAGCTTCACTTAGGTCAAGGATCAAAGGCTAGGGTTAAAACCCTAAAGTGCAAGCACTTTTGGGCCTTAGAATTTTAACCCTAGCAAAGAATGCTTCACAAATGAGGGAGAGAAGCACTTATGTCTCCCTCTTAGGGTTTAAACAAGATAGCAATTTAACCTTTAGCATTAGCAAGAAACATAAAATTGCAGAAAATGACTTACTTCTTCCAAGTAGCAAGAGCATTAAAACCCCAATTGCAGAAATTATCATCCAAAAGAGCAAACCATCCACAAAGATCCCTCCACAAGACTAGCACATGAGTGAAAGAGACAAAGAGAGGAAAATAGCGAAAGTTTTGAGAGTTACCTCCACTCAAGTAAGTGAGGAAGTGATGATGAAAATGAATCTTAGTGCTAGCCTCTTTATATGAGGTAAACCCTAGCGCTTTTGTCCACAAAATAAATCAAAATGTCAATAATCCATAATTTAAGTGGGAAAGACCCCTCAAATAGCCTCTACAAATGATAAAAATGCAATTAAGCCATCATAAATGCCACACGTGTGGTGACATCAGGACTCCCAAGGCTAGAGGAGGACCTCCCAAGGCCATGCGGTATCCTCTCAAGGTGAAATCATGGTAAAGGGTGCCTCTCATCATCCATGGTCATGCTCCATCATCAATCCCAAGGGACATCAAACCCTAGAAGGTGACGTCATCATCCAATGGAGGCCAACGTCAAGGGTCCAGGGCACTACATCCAGGGTCTAGGAGGTTGCATCTCGTCACTGCATGGTATATGGCTATCTACTGCTGCAACGTCCTCAATCCGGTGAGTAATAAGCCCTAGGGTTTACTGCATAGCCTGTGAGCTTCAGCCCATCTGTGTGCCATCATGACCAAATCTTCCAAAACCAAGCCCATCTATCCATCGTTCAAAGTCCTAAGGATGTGAGAGCTCATGTCTGAAGGTGCCAAGTCATTGGGTGACTCACTGCTTTGCATCACACATGCCAAAGTCCTGCAATAAGGGCACAACATCTTGGGCGAAATCCCAGGACGTCCCTCAAAGAACCATGTCAGGGCCATCCAATTCAAAACAAAATATAACACAAGGTAAACCAATGTTCATAAGAGATATTAGTCCTTGAGTCATGCAAAGTAAGTTGTTTCTTAAGATATGATCCATGTAAACAATTCACCTCAGTATCCCTTCAAGCATCACACCGGCCCAAGACCTCATGTGAGTTGGCAAGTTTGAATATGGGAGGGCATTCATCCAACCCTATTAGGTGTGCCAACCAAGACAGTGAAAGAAAAGACCCAGGTAAAGGGATGGGTCCCGAGGGAAACAATGAAAGAAAGAAACCCTTCAAGAGTAAGTGTGATAGTGGTATGAGTTGGGCTTACTTCATGGCTTATGGTGTCATTAAATTCATTTCTATGAGAGTCTTTGTAGAGGGAGCGCTTGTTGTTTGAGATACCCTTTCCATTGCATTTTTTGCATTCCAAACCCCTTAATTGTCTTTTGATACCCATTTATTATTTTTCAAGTCCCCTTTACAGGTTTCAAGCTTTTATTCTTTCATTTTCTTACTGGGCTAAAGTCATGTCATAATTGTGCATTCAATGCATTGGGACAAGGGGCGATTACCATTAGAGGGGGTAGAGCTCAAGTTGGCTTGTGGCTTTTATAGGTGGCCTCTATCATTTTTTACATAGGATACATATAGCAACTACATCAACCTCTTGGCCTTCAGCCCCTTCTTCTCATGAGAGAATGGACCATGACCCATTACCGAAGTTTAGTACACTGTGACAGGCTCCAAGACGAAAAGTGTTAAGTATGGTGGGGACTGGAACGTTACCCTGTTGGGGCCCCCCAGTAGTACCCCTTTTCCCTGGACGGTGACAACATGGAACTAGGGCACAGAAACTGACCACCAATGTGAAACAAGGAAACAAACATAACTTCCCAAGCTAGTGATCCATTATCTAACTTCAACCAATGATCCTCATCCACATGCACAGTTAATTAAGCACAACACTTTGCATGAAATAAGGACTAACATACCTCATGGTGACGTTGGCTTACCATCCCCCATACACTAAGTTGTCTGGATGTGATGAGCTTGTTTGATCTGTAGCTGTAAGAGGCACTCTGAGGGGGGCTATTGGACTGCCATCTATGAACATGTTGATCATCATCATAATCGGGACCATTGTCTCCATTGTGGGCCATGAGACATGATCTCCTCTAGTTACCCCTAGGCATGGGAGGGTAACAATGACAACAATTAAAAGAAACTACGGTAAAAACCAAATTTACTTGTAGTAAATATTTGGTAGTTTATGTAACGGTGGTGGTTCGTATAATGGTGCCGGTTCATGTGACGCATGAAACGGTGCTAGTTATGGATAATTATATATCTATGAAGCCTTGAGAGGTTGATGTGAGTTTTAGCTTGCAGAACAATAATATACTGATACCTTTGCCCCATGGATGTTTCCTTGACGAAGTGTCGGGGTTTTACCACGTAAAACTTTGTGTCTTGAATGTGCTTGCTGCTGTCTTAATTTCGCATTACCGTCTCCGTATTCTGTGTTGAAATTTAAATATTTCTGGGTTCTTCATCCCAACACATCACACCACAGCTGTGGCAATAAGCAACCCCAGCATAACTGGGACATAAAGATCTGCAATTCATCCGAAATCTCATTCTATCAAATGACAACCACAGTCCGAAAAAAAGCCCAAAACTACAAGAAAAGGGCAAACACCCAGTGATTTGCAGAGCTGAAAATCAATCTTAAGTCACAGCAGGACTGAAATGCAAACACCCAGTGATTTCAAGAGCTGAAAATCAATCTAAAGTCACAGCGGGACTGAAATGCAAAGACCCAATGAATTAGGGTTCTTCCAAAACCCTACATTAACTAAACTCTAACAAGCCAATTTGACATAAACAAACCACTACATTCTTCCCAACAGAACTTATCATCTAAACGGCGCTATATGGCCTGAATCAATCAATACAGTAAATTCAAATATCAGTGTTTGCTCACAAGTGTAGTTGCGCATCCAAAATTTGCAGGGGAATTTAACTTGATCATATAGGGAGGCATTTTTGTGTAACGGTGATGAGCATCGATGTACTCGTTGAGATCAAAATCTGTCTATTCAAAAACTAGGTACAAAAGAGGCTTCCCATTCATGTTTTCAGTGTGCTTCACATCTAACAATCTGCATAAAAGGCTTTCAGAGCGCGATCGCACACACATACATATATAGAGAGAGAATATGCAAATCAATTACCTTCCATTACAGATATCCTGAGAAAGCATACGTAGAATAAAAATCTCACGGAAGGCAGTGGGAGAAATTCCCTCACCATCGTTATCTAACTTGGTATTTTTAAGGGCAACCAGTTTCCCTGTTTTCTTGTCCTTGCCCTTGTACACCTTCCCATTGGTTCCTTCTCCCACCTTCTCCAATTTCTCAGACACATCCATTACTATTCTGTTCTTTGAGGGCACGGAACTATGGATGGAGCGAACAAAAATAACGATTACGATATCTTTACCTTCAACGCTGTTAGAACTGAGATGCAGCACAGAAGCACTTGGCATTTCTCCGTCAAACCAATTGTTAGCCAGCCCAAACTGAAGACCTCTGATATGGTACCACCAATTGCTGGCCAGTCGTACCACCAATTGCTGGCCAGTCCAAACCGAAGAAGACATGTACAATTCCCATATCCCTTCGATATGGTACCATTGATCCTATTGTCGATCACAACCAGAATTTGAAGCTTTCCTCGTTACAGCGCTGGCTTGGCAATGGCCCACTTAACTGGTTTGCAGATAAATCCAAAACCTTAAACTGAGTCTGACTTCCAAGGTTCCGAGAAATTTACCCATTGAGCCAATTGCAAAACAATTTCGGACTCTTCAACATGGTCAGCTCAGCAATCCATGCAGGAATCTCACCCGACAGTCTATTTTCAAACAAATTCAAAATTTTCCGCGTAGTTGAATCACTCAAACCCTCAGTCTATTTTCAAACAAATTCAAAATTTTCAGCGTAGTTGAATCACTTAAACCCTCAGGAAGCAATCCTGAGGGCATATTATCCAAAGCTTATAACCATTCCAACTAACCCAACTTACCAAAATCCTTAAGCATCTTACCCTCAAAGTTATTCTGATAACGCTGCAAACTAGCCAGCTTCAGAAGCCTTTTGATAACGCTGCAAACTAGCCAGCTTCAGGAACTTTGCTGAAACCACAGCACCTGCTAAAACTATGACGTGTGTAATTTATTTTTTTCATATACTGGAAAAAGTCTACAATACTCGCTATCAACATAGCATGTGTTGATACAATTTGTAAGGGACAAACTTCCACTCCTCAAATTTCTATGTTTTGGGTCATTAACATGTTTCATTATGTATGAAGAAGAAAAGCTCTAAAACAAGCTCTTAGGTAATCATAGGCACCATTAATTCATATGTGAGGACCAAATCACAGTGTCAACTTAAATAGTATATGCAAGAAAGCCAATGTCATTTGAGGTCATCATGAAGAAAACCTAGTGTCTTTTGTGGTCCACTACCTCCACTAGGATCATGTGTTTTCTAGTAGCAACTAAATTTACCAGTTTCCTTTGTGGTCAACTACCTCCATTGAGGTCATGTTTTTTCTAGTAGCAACTAGTCTTAGTCTCATACATGAAAACTGATTAAACACTTAAACTCACGAGATACTACCTTATTGCACTCTAAACGACAAGATTACCTGGTTGCACTTCAAACCTCTAGCATTTTTTTCCTAGTTGTAGTTTAAACATTTTTTTAAACCTAGTTGCAATTTAAATATATTTTTTTAACCTAGTAGGCTAGTTGCACTTTAAACTTATGCAGTTTTTTTTAGGCCAACCGATAGTAAGTGAACTAGGCATCCTAGATTACAATATCGAGCATCCTAGATACTATACCATCAGAGACTCCAATAGATCGAACTTCTCCTTGGGAGGATAGATGGAGTGATTCATATGAGATCGAATATACTTCTATTCATGTGTGTGTTGGCTCATCTCTTCTTGAGAATACATCCTAGTGTCACTAAGGAAAGATTTTGTGATTGTTGGTCAACCTTGACTCAGTCATAGAGTAGTTACGGTAACCTTGATACAATCAATGATGGGTTTATCGTTCACAATTTATGGGCCCATGGTATTTGCTTAGAGTATTTCAGATGATGAAGCCTATTTAATGGCTTGGGATACTCCATTATAAGTTGTCTCATGGAATAGGACTTGGGAATTGGCATGTTGGTCAGTAGAGGCCTAGGTGGTCGATGTAGCCTAGAATGCATGATGTATGATTGATTTGGTCTAGAGAACCAAACAAGAAAAAGCTTACTGCATATTACTCATGTTAAAAGCAAAACTTTGAAAGTGTATTGTAACCATTGTTCCTTGTTGAAGAATATATTAAGCTTACTTTGGAGTGTGGAGTTTTCTCCCGGAAGGGGTTTCCCTAGGAAACCATTGTCTAATGATTGTATGTTTCTATGTTGTTTATTATTACAACTATGTTTGTTTAATTTATGCACATTCTCTTGTCATAAATTAGTGTAAGAAACATGTTTTGCACATCTACTTCCTTTCATTTGGTATCAGAGTCTGATCATCTTGGATCCAAGGTGTTAGAGACAAAGTTTTTTTATATAATCTTGGTTTGAGTGGAAGATTGTGCATAATGAAAAGTTGTTGCAAGTAAATGACACATGGAAATGCATGGCCATGATCTATGTGAAGCATTGATAAAAGAAGCATACTAAGGATATTAGATGAAAAAGTACTCAGTTAATGAGTGTTTGATTTGGCTCATTATATTTGGTGTAGAGAGGGATGCAAGTAAAGAAGTAGGTAGATGTTTCTTGCATTATTTACTCAGTCATACAATGATAAGATGAGTACTTAGTCTATGTAATTGTATTTGGAGCAAGAGAGATGTTGGCAACGAAACATGTTGATGTTTGGCATAGCATCACATGCTCGAGCATATAATTGTAAGTATTTTTATGGAGTTGGATTTTATCACTTGCATATGGGCATATGGTTGTAAGATCTATTTAGACATGTGTACCCTTGGTTTGACGGTTCACTTGTGTAAATTTTAGATGTATACTTAGGTGATATGAAACATGTTGTATTTTTGGATGCCTTGTTAATAAAATTTGAGGAGATAGGTGTTTATCCCAAGTCAAGTTTGAAGGAGGGAATGTTGAGTTAACCTTGACTTGGTCATACACTAGTTAGGATAACCTTGATACAGTGAATGATAGGTTTACCATTCATAGTTTATGGACTCATGGTATTGGATAATCCATAGTATTTGCTCATAATATATCATATGATGAACCTTATTTAATGGCTTGAAATAGACCATTGTAAGATGCCTCGAGAGTTGGCATGTTAGACCTGGGTGGCCTACGTAGTTTAGAGTGTGCATGATGTAGCACCAGGCTCACTACAAATTACTCTTGTTAAGAGCATAGTTTTGAAAGTGTATTGTAATAATTATTCATGCTTTGGGATTTTTCTTCCAAAGAATTTTTCCACAATGATTGTATATTTTTGTAATTTTTTTATTATTACAACTATATTTATTTAATTTATACACATTCTCTCATGGATTAATGTAGAAAGCATGTATTCCTCACCTTTGCTTCCTTCTATGTTTATTTAATTTGTATACATTATTCTCTCAATAACCTCACCTCACCTCTTAATAGCCTCACTTCTATGTTTATTTAATTTGTACTTATTCTTCTCTCAGTATCCTCACCTCACCTCTCAATATCCTCACCTCCTCTCAACAACCTCGCCTCACCTCTTCTCAGTAGCCTCACCAACCTCACCTCCTCTCAATAGTCTCACCTCACCTCTTTTAGTAGCCTCACCTCACCTTTGCTTCATTTTCCTTCTATGTTTATTTAATTTGTACATGTTATTCTACTTCCTTCTATGTTTATTTAATTAGTACACATTATTCTCTCAGTAGCCTCACCTCTGCTTCCTTCTATGTTTATTTAATTTCATATCACATTTGCTTCCTTTTATGTTTATTTTATTTAATGTGTAGACATTATTCTGCTTCCTTCTATGTTTATTTAATTTGTACACATTATTCTCTTAGTAGCCCCGCCTCACCTCCCAATACCTCATTTCCTTCTATGTTTATTTAACTTGTACACATTATTCTCTCAGTAGCCTCACCTCACCTCTTAATAGCCTCACCTTTGCTTCCTTTTCCTTCTATGTTTATTTAATTTGTACAAATTATTCTACTTCCTTCTATGTTTATTTAATTTGTACACATTATTCTCTCATTAGTCTCACCTCACTTCTCTTAATAGCCTCACCTCACCTCTACTTCCTTCTATGTTTATTTAATTTCACCTCACCTTTGCTTCCTTTTCCTTCTATGTTTATTTAATTTGTACAAATTATTCTACTTCCTTCTATGTTTATTTAATTTGTACACATTATCCTCTTAGTAGCCTCACCTCACCTCTTAATAGCCTCATTTCCTTCTATGTTTATTTAATTTGTACACATTATTCTCTCAGTAGCCTCACCTCACCTCTCAATAGCCTCACCTTAGCCTCACTCCCTTCTATGTTTATTTAATTTGTATACGTTATTATCTTAACAACTTCACCTCCTCTCAATAGCCTCACCTCAACATCACTTCTTCTATGTTTATTCAATGTGTACACATTATTCTCTTAGAAGTCTCTCCTCCCCTCTGCTTCATTCTATGTTTATTTAATTTGTACACATTATTCTCTCAGTAGCCTCCCCTCCCCTCTGCTTCATTCTATGTTTATTTCATTTGTACACATTATTCACCCTCTAATTCATTCTATGTTTATTTAATTTGTCTTTTATGTTTATTATACCTGTCACTTGCGGTGGTATATAGCATTCGACAATGTGTTGACTACCTATTGGTTGAGGTTTGACCCAAAAATTTTTGAGCTTTATCAAAAGTATAACATTACAAACTGATTTTATTTATTTATTTTAATTAGTTTAAAGCATTTTTGTGATGTTTCATTGGTGGTTCAAATGGTCGTGTTATTGTAGAGCAGGTGACGGAGGGATGCAGCAAAATAAATGCAAGTTACTTACCATCGCTATGATCAAATCGGTCTTCATTTTCACACAAAGGAGATCTCTGGGAAAATCTCCTCAGGTTGCGGGGACTGTCAGGAGCTCAAAAGGTATGTAGCAATTGGTTCGCGTTGACCTCATATTAGTTCACGCATCGACCAAAAAACAATTGACATATTCCTAAGTTTAACATTACCAAATCAATTTTTATTTTTATTTTTATATTATTTTAAAATCCATTTATCTATTAAATAATTGGTCAGACAATTGAAAGTGTTATTGTGGAGGAATCCGCACTATAATCATTGTTTTTCGTAAAGTGGGTGGAAACAACCCATTCGTATGCCAAATCACCATTAATGTGGTTGTCGTGATACAAGGTTACGACCATCGTGATACAATCACAATCACCATTATTGTGGCCATCGTGATACAATCACCATTATTCGTACGCCAAAAATGTAATATTTACAAAATTACACTGATACAATGGCCATCATCAAAAATCTTTCAACGAATATTATTCATGTCGTATCTCATGGCACGATATATTCTAGCCAGGGGCGCTTAAGTTTAAATTGGTGACTAAATTTAAAGTTAAAATCACAATTTTGCAAAACACAAACTACCTTAAAGAATTACATTACACATCACAGTTATTTACGTTGGCGGCAGGTATTGTGCATGCTAATGCATACTTGTTAATTTGTAAACAATATTATGCTTCCTTTTTTTAATTTGTAATATGTTTTATTTAATGTGTAAACTTGTAATATGTTTTATTTAATTTGTAAACACTATTCACTTTATTCTATGTTTATTTAATTTGTAAACATTATTCTATATTAAACAGTATTCTGTTTTATTGTATATTTATTTAATTTGCAAACATTATTCTACTTTATTTAATTTTAATTTTAATTTGTACACGTTACTCTTTCATAGATTAATGTAAAAAGTGTATTCCACAACTCTTACTTCTTTTCATATAGATTAATGTGAAAACTAAATTCCACAATTCTACTTCCTTTCATATCAATTAATGAAAAAAAGTGTATTTCACAACTCTACTTCCCTGGATTCGGATTAATGTATCATGGTCCTTTCCCTATATTCACATGGATTAATGTATCATGGTCCTTTCATATAGATTAATGTAATATAGATTAACGTAAAAAGCATGTTCCAATGGATTAATATATCATGATCTTTTTTTTCCACTGAAAATTGTGCATGATATTAAGATATATAATATGTTTACAATATCAAAATCATTACAGCCATATTACTCCCTTTGAGTAACAATCTCTAACCATATCAGAGAAGTTACACAGCACATCAAAGAGCCCTTCAAAAACTGGCTTGTTAGACTGTCCAAGTAGTAGACAAAACTTTTTCAAAAAGAAGTTTTTGTCTTACATACATACCAAAAATACATAAAAAAAACAACCTTCATACAAGTCTTCACACAGATAGAGCCCACTAGAATGTCTGCTAGTACAACTTTAAAAAGTGCCTTGGTCCCTCTTGACCATCTACCCATTGATTGCATGTTATGGATCCTTGGTGCGCAGTGAGGGCCTTTTTTGATAATAAAAAAAAAAATAGCCTCTTGCTTCTCTTCTCTGCATACATGCGAAAATGTAATAGCTGAAAAAAACTTGAAGAGTTCCTTTATCTTGTCCTTCCAACAGTCTATTGAGATTGCATGTAGAGATCATTTTTCATTAAGCTAATCAATTACTATTTTTGAATCCCCTGTGACATGAAAGTCAGTGATTGAGAATCTATGAGCCAAGGTTAGAGAGGCCCAAACACCCAAAAGTTTTTCTCTTGTGTGTGTTCCTCCACCACAGTTAAGAGTCCACTTGTAGACTGAATGCTCATTGATTTTAATGACTCCACCTACGCCACTTTGTTCCCCGTTTTTTTGAGCAGCCCCATCAAACCATCCTATGATTCTATTAATTGGTAAAGTATGGATTGAACGTCTAATAGAGTGCATAGTTTCTTGTGGCTTGTGGCTTCTCACCGCACCTAAGGAGAGAAAAGAAACCTTCTCAAAAGATGGTTTCCTTGACTCAAAAATAACCAAGTTCCTTTCAAGCCAAATGAACCAACATATGAAAGTTGGCAAGGATGAAAGACTATGATTCTAGTAAGCCCAGTTTGCAAAACAATCCTTCACTTAAGTTCATGTCCACCCTGTAGAAAGCTTGAGTTCCTCTTTGATATTTTTCCATACAGTGCGAGTGAAAGGACAATGTACAAAAAGATGATTTCTAGATTCCCCATATCCTTTGCAGAGATGACAGAATCCTGGCCCAACCCAGCCTCTCTTTTGAAGGTTATTCCATGTAAGTAATTTGTCTTCAATGAGAAGCCAAGCAAATAGTTTAATCTTTTGTGGGCAATCCCATCCCCACAAATTGCTCCTCCATCCTCCTATTTTGTTTTTCCACAACTTGGCTGCAAGAGCATTGTAAACCTTTTTAGCTTTTATCAATCCAAAACTATCACCACCAGTCCATCTTAACTCATCCTCTCTGTCAGAAATATAAATGCCATCTCCAATCAAGCTAGCCATGTACTGGTCCCAAGCAAAAACGAAGTCACCCTCCAGACCCAAATCTTTACTGTCAAGCCAATTGGAGCAGATCGACCCCTGCATAGGAGCACGACTAGCTTGAAATAGAAAAATACACATTTTTGCTATTTAAACAAGTAATCAACTCAGCAATAAGTATGGAGTCCTTCCCCATGCCCAAAATTTCATCCTTTCCAAGAATAATGGAATCACCCGCACCTGGTTTCCAAGCGAGGTAGTGCACAATCAAAGGTAAAGAGTTCAGAAGTTTTTTCCAGGTTTGGGAGCCAAAGGATGATACTGGCAAAGTTGAGCACAGCCAAGTCGACACAGAGATGTGGGGAAAGTATTTGTCTTTTAAAACCCTCTGCCAAATGCCTAGATGCATCAATCCGCGCCACAAAGATTTTGCAGCCAAAGCCCTTGAAAAACAGTAGATATTTCTTAGCCCCCAACCGCCAAATACCTTGGGTTTTGAGATGGTCTCCCAATTGCACAAATGAAAGGTCGAAGCTTGTTTGTTACCAGACCAGAGAAAGGAAAAAAACAATTTACGTATCTGGTTTAGAATTGAGGTCGGGATGTGTGCCAAGGCCATCCAATAAACCGATTGGCTTTCGAGCACCGCTTTAATCAAAACAAATCTTCCTCCCAAGGAAAGAAAGCGATTGCACCAGTGGCGAATATGATTCTCATATTTCAGCAATAGCCACTGCCAATCCTCCACCTTGTAACTGTCCAACTTTAAATAGAAGCCCAATTATTTAAACTCGATCGATAGACTCAAAAAGCTAAAATGAAATAGTGATTTCAAATCATCTAGAAGACCTTGTTGGACACCATAGTGTAAAAAGGTGGACTTATTAACATTGATCATCAATCCAGTTGCACCACAAAATGAATTTAAGAGTGTGTGAATTTCCTGCCATTCAAAAAAGGAAGCTTTGGACAGAATAAGCACATCATCCAGAAAGAGTAGATGGAGAATCTTAACCATCCTAGAAACCTTTATTCCAGTCAGCTTCCCTTCAGATTGACTTTTTTTAAGAGAGAGACTCAAACCCTCCATCACTAGAATAAACAAAATAGGAGATAGTGGGCAGCTCTGTCGCAATCCTCTACCACTATTGAAGAATTTTGTGGCCTCCCCATTGATCAGAATGGCATATGTTGTTGAGGCAACACATCCCATAATCAAGTTTTTCATAAGAAGTCCAAAGCCACAATGAATAAGCATAAGCCTTAGATAATCCCAGTTAGTGCAATCATAAGCCTTTTTTTAATCCAGCTTCAAAATGATAGCTTGAAGTTTTTTTGCCTTAATACTCTGAAAGCGCACTCATGTGTTGTCCCTATAACATCTAGAATATGCCTGCCCTTGAGGAAACCCAATTGTTCTTCAGACAAGCTACGAGAGAGAATTGGTCTGATTCTCCTCGCTATTACCTTTGTAATAATATTATAACATAAATTGCACATAGTTATAGGGTGTAAGTTAGAGAAGGAAAGAGGATGGCTGGTTTTTGGAATCAGAGCTATGAAGGTAGAATTAATCGGTCAGAAAACTTCACCATGAATTCTGGTTTCCTCCACCACAATAAGTAAATCTGGACTAACCATATGAATGAAGTGAAGGAAGAATTCTACAGTCCACCCATTAGGGCATGGACTTTTATCCTTGGCAAAACCTTTAAGAACATCTGAAATTTCCTCAAGTGTGCATGGATTTTCAAGAGTGATGACTTTGTCCTCCAATACAAGATTTGGATACAAGCGAACAATATCCAACTAATCACACTAATTAAACTGGCCCGTGTCTTGAAAAAAAGAATTAAAGTAAGAAACTGCTTTATCTTTAAGAGCATCTTGACCTGAATGAACTCGACCATCTTCATTAGTGATGTCCGAGAGGTGTTTTTTGTTCCTCTTGTAGCTCGCAAATCTCTGAAAAAATTTGGTATTATTGTCTCCACTCTTAATCCAGATAGCCCTACTCTTTTGCCTCCAACATTCTTCTTCTGCCAATAGAAATTTGTTGCGCTCCGCCTCCAAAAACATCAAACGATGATCAAAATCATCACTAAGAAATCCTTTAAATTTCTGAACATAGAGCATTTCCAGATCAACTTCCAAATTTTTTAAATATTCCTGTTCCCGAATACTTTTTTCTTTTGACCATAATTTTACACGTGTTTAAGGGAGGGATAGATTCTCGACTAATCTTATTTGTGCCTCTTCGACTTGTTGAAACCGAACATCTTACCAAACTTCACTAGCTAAAGTGGCAAAAGATTCATCCCGTAACCAAACAGGATTGAACGTAAACGGATGAGCTATCGCTGATGGACCTATTAAATCCTTCTCCACAAAAAATATGTCAAGTCTTTTAGCAATATTGGAATCTCCTGATCTACTATTACGCCACATTGGTGCCAACTCTACCAGAGCCACATCCACCAATGATGAATTATCAAACAAATCCCTGAAAAAAAACTACCAAAGGATCTGTCAAGGTTGCCAAACCCCAAATCTCGTCTAAGTTTAAGGTGAAGTTCATATCCCCTGCCATAATCAGATCAACATGAGCTAACAGACCCCTATCTTCCAATTTTTCCAAAAAATATTTCGGTCTGTGCAAGGACCATAAACATTCAGAAGTGTGATCTTCCTTTTATCTACTAGACTAGAACCTGTCAAGAAAATACTACCACAAGTGAGGACAGGCGAGAAAACAAAAAGACGTGGATCCCATGACACGAGAAGGCCCCCCGAGTTTCCAATTGAGCTAACTGCACAAGACATCCAATCCGGCCCGAGAGAAAACATGAAATCCCTAGCCTTCTCCTCATTCATTAAGGTCTCTTGTAAAAAAATAACATTGGGTAAAGTCTTTGAGAGAAGCCTGCGCATAGAGGCCATTTTTAGGGGTCCTCCTACCCCTCTGATGTTAAGAGAGAGAAGAATCATGATTTTTCCCTTGCGACAGATTTTATGCCTCCAAGTGCCCCCTGGTCAATAGTAGTTGGAAGTTGATTAACCGAACAGGAAAGGTTTGTGCCCCGCGGTCACTTCTAGTCTTAACTGGGGATAACTCAAGTCCCAAACCCCGTGACCATGCAAGGTCCTTCACAGATGAGACTTATGAACTACCAGAGACTGTAGCCACATCTCTGGGGCCCCCCGAAACTACAACAACTTTCCCTAAGTAAGTCGGGATAGGGACAGGGCTAGAAACCTCCCTATAGGAAGGTACCAAATCGGATAACATCATATCCAATGAATGCTCACTAGCTACAGGTTCTCCATAACTAGGTAAGAGATCTTAACCTTCCACCAATAATATCTTAGGAAGTACTGGGATAATCACGTCATGAGTATCAACAATAGTAGTGGAAGGCACACACTCATCTAACAGTGAAACAAGAGTAACTAAAATTGTCTCAGGAATAGGAGTTAAATCCTCTATAACTTTATCATGTGCCATAGTCTTAAAAGTAACCTCATTTACAATGGACTCTGATGAATAAAAATAATCAATATGATCTCTTTCCCATGTAGATAAAGTATAATAAAATGAAGGAATGTTGTAATGTACCTTTTTACTACCGAGGTTTCCAAACCTCTCAGTTACCATGCTATACATGAATTTTTACATAATTCGTACATACATTATAAGCACATGCATTTAAACACAATTAAGCACATTTAAATTTCAGAGTAAAAACATATAATTTTACTGCTATGCTTAACAATCCATAACATTTAACAATAATTTCATTTACACAGCGGAAAACATGATCCATAAACAACACGGTCATAAACCACATGATCAAGCATAATTCAAATACTTATTTGTTAACAATTGTAGAAATCGCCAACCAAGTGCAGGCATTCCACGAACCTCCCAGCCTTAGACCACACTGTTCATCAGCTCAACAGTGGTTCACCCCCGAGATGGGACCGAGCTCCACCCCAAGGCAAGGAATCCTAGGCTAGGCTGAGGTTACAGGAAAGATAACACATACACATCACCAGGAAGAAAGCTCTCCCAGGAATCTCCCACGCTCACTGCCCACAGACCCTCATTCCCCACATGCCTGTTCCACCCCAGGAGAGTGCACCTTCTCTGTCACCTAGACAGTCCTTCGGCTGCCAGTCTCCCTTACCTTGGGTTACAGGAATAGACCGGACCGGAATTCTCTGGGCTCTATGGCAGCTACAGGGTTCCTTCCAGGAGCTCTCTCCTTCCTCTGCGCACTCTCTCACCTAGAGGAGTCGCTCACAGGCCAACAAGCCTCACGCAATCCAATACTGCGTGGTCACACAAACACTGGGGGAAAAAAACACAGGCTTCCCCAGAACTGGTTCAGATGTCACAGGATGATCTCAAGGACATGATTTCGGAACAGGCTCCACGCACAGGCTAGCTCAGCTTTTCCCCAACAACCAAGGATTATTCCACTCGAGTTCAACACAGGGTTCCGGTTCAGCAAATGCACTCCCGGGTTTGCCTAGAACAGACACAGACTCACCGCTCGGGACAGGGTGTACCCGGTTTCTTCAGGACAACACAGGCTTTACGACTTTCAGAGATGAACCAGCGTATCTGGCAGAGGTCGTACCCATTCTACCCTCAGAGGTTCGGGTCTGAATGGAGAGAAGATCCCCCCCACGGTTTAGCTCAACGCTTATATTTGCATGCACCAGGGTTGATACTTGTCGCCCTGGGAACTACATGCGTACCACAGCGTGCATCCCCTTGCACGTTCCCTCCCTTTGCCAAGAACTTAGGATAAACAGAAATGCACATGTCTCTTTTTAAAATAATATTAAAATATTATTCCCCAGGCTTAAGCCCCCTAGGCTTAGCCCCTAGGCTCATCACTCAGCCCCTTTTTCCCACCTTTCAGCCCCTAATCCCTTGCCCTCTCTGTGGACGCTCGGTCCCCCATCACTCATTCACCGTGGTCGGTCTGCACCTGGCGGTGTTTATATTTATTAATTGATCCGCATACATATAAGTACATCAGCAGGCTCTTGGCCTTCATCACTTAGGCTCCCTGGCCTAACAAACTCATAAGCCTTCCAGCTTATACAAAACTTGGCTCACCAGCCTATAGAACACATTTACAATTCATTGCACATCTCATGATCTGTAACGGGGCTCGGCCTTGGGGACACTACAAACATAGTGTCTCAACCTTCCAACAAATGTGTTGTTCGAGGATGTAGGATTGTCCAAGTCCCAAGCACCTGGGAAAGTACCAAGCTCCTGCGCCTTCAGATCCGGAGAGTAGCCACTTGTGATATTCTCCTCTGACGGTGTCTCGTTAATAGGCGCTCCAAAATGATGGTGACAATCCTTCCTTAGATGTCCAGTTTGTCTGCATCGCGAGCACCGGAAAGGAATCCCTAGATAGTCTAGTCTCTGTGTGAAAACCAGACCACGCCATTCAATTTCCAAAGATTCCAACAACCCCCCATGTATATCCATCTCCACCAGGATTTTAGCCATTCTTTTGTCCCTAGATTGTCATGTATCCTCTGCTATCTTTATGAAACGACCCAGAACATTTCCTATGGCCTCATAGCTTTAAAATTCCACAGCTGCAACGGAAGACCCGAAAGAAAGACCCAGAGATGACGAAAACTAAAATATTATGTCATCGGGTCGAACTTAATCCTCCATCTCTTAAGCATAAGGCTACCAACTTCAAATACCCAAAAATTATCTAAAATATGCACAGTGTCTTTAGGGGTTTTGAAGACAAAGACAAATTGATGCAGGAGCATCGCTGGCAATCGTGCGGAGAAAGACCTATCAGCGTCTGGGAATCTGTACGGGAGCTCAACACCGGCAGTTACAACAGATATTTTGAAGTTTGCCTTAACTCAGCGCCAAAATTAATCTTTTGAGGCACGCTTGAACTCAGCGCTGGAAAAATCTTGTGAGACACACTTGAACGATTACGAGCAAAGTGGGAGATTCCACTCTGACTCTGGAATGTGACTTTTCTAGATAGTCGTTAGGTTAAGTCATAGAGTAGACAAGTATCAAGGGGAAACCGTAAGAGCCCTCTGAGATAAATAGAGGTTTTGTACGCCAAAAAGAGGCGAGCTGCAAGTTAGTAGGAGATTTCAGTTTTCAGTTGTTGTTTTTTATTTTAGTTGTAGCCATTTTCACTTTTGAATATAATAGAGGAAAAATTGATCCAATGCATGGTGTGGACATTGTTTGCAATTCTTTGTTAATGTGTTTCCATGAATGAATGAATTTCGTTATGAGTAAATGGAACTATGAATGTTAGCATAAGTTTCAATTGTTTCTCTTATGTCGAGTGGTGCAAGGTGTGCACACAGAACGCAAGGAGTGTGTTAACGAGATCTTTTTCAATTCTGAAGCTCAGAAGAGATAGCACACAACTTTCCCTTTGCAAGGAGTGCAAAGAGACTGGGGCAAGGCGTGCACAGTCGTCCACAAGAATTCGATCCTTGCGTAAAGATCCGGTGCAAGAAGTGCACAGATCTGAGATTCGACTTTGCAAGAAGTCGAAGAACCAGGAAAGGAGAACGCTAGGAGGGTGAGAGAAATTTATCATTGAGAAATCCTTAGGATCTGAGTTATCAAATCCCTGAAGCGCAAGGAGTGCGCAGGAAATAGACTTGTAGGAAGGATAAAGGTCGAAGCCTTTGAACCTTCCGAAAACCTTCTAAGTCTGAAGAAAGTGCAAGCTCAGAGGAAAAGATATGGACTGCTCGATCAATGTCCAGACAATGAAGAGTAAGCGTAGAGGAGGAAGGGTCACAGTCGTCAATCATCCTGAAATCATCTGAACCGTCCATTGCCAAGGAGAACACATGGCGGGAGATCAACATTTCGTTGACTCATGACTCAAAGAAGTCAAAGGGTAGAGTTACAAGAACTCGCAAATTGCGAAATTGCGATTTGATCATAGTCATTAGATCCAAAGGAGCGTGAATCGTTGATTTGGGATGCTCTGAAATTTCAACATTTCGGGAGCAGGGAGTGTGGAGAAACCAACTACCCAGAAGTCGTGATATGCGAAATCTTGACGCGATCTAGACCGTCAAATTGTAGAATAATTGGGACCATTGATCTGTGGAAAAGGAATATCGACATATCGGATATCGCGAGCTCAGGCGGAATCAGGTTTGAAACCTGAGATTCTCGAAGCGCGGAGTGTCGAAGGACCGAAACTAATCTGAATTGTTAGATCCAGAGGGGTACGTGTTGACGGGTCCTGAAATCTAGAGGAGAGGTAAAGGCGATGTGTTGAAACACCCGAAGAGCCGAAGAGTCGAGGGTCGTCGATCTGTCGGAGAACACTTGTCAGCCGATTGGGAGCTCCGGGAAATTTGTCATGGGATTTTACAGTTTGAGAACTAAGATCGTCGAACCCCGAAGACCCAAAGTGAATCTGAACCATTGGATCTGGAGGAGACATGGCGAAGATCTGAGAATTCCAGGTAAAGACCCGAAGCAATCCTCAACCGTCCGATTAAGTAGACACGTGGCAGGATTTCATGAGTTTCGAGGGGAGCAAAGTTTGAGGTTTGAAATTTCAAAACCCCAGAGTCCAGAATCACGAAGGGACTCAAACTGTTCATTCCAAAGAACAGATCTCCGTCGTCCGTTGGAAGCACCGTCAAGATCGTTAGATCGACGGTCATCTCGCATTGCGGGGACAAGAGTAGCGCGGACTTTAAACGTTCAAGGGCGGGCCGCAATCCATACTATGGTTTCGTCAAAGAGACACGTGGAGGCTCGAGGAGAATTGCGGGCCCGAAAGTGGTTTGACTTCAAACCGCTTGTGACCGCGCCCGCAATCGCATGGCCATCACCAAGGTCACATCTGAGAGGGGTCCAAGAGAGAGGGCATTAACGCCAACTCCGAGATTTTCACAAAGCGTGAAAGTGAAGGTTGCAGGTGTCGTAGAGCCTGTGCCAGGAGTCGTGAGGATCTCTAGTTGACACAGGACGAGACTAGTGAGGTTTCATAGAGTCACCCGACTCCCAAATCAAAGATCCTAACCAAGAGGTCGTGCAACCCTTAGGAGGGAAGGGGGTCTACACCAAGTGGTATCAGAGCTGAAGTTTTGCTTGCAGACTGCAGGCAAAGGAGAAGAGACAAAAAGAACTCAGAGTTTTACTCTGCGTATGACAAACGGTCAACACAATGCCGTCGAGGAGACGAGCGGAGCCACCTTTATCCAATCGAGTTGTAGAAAGGGAGATGTGAGAACTTCGTGCAAGATTAGAAGTGATGGAGGTAGCGCATAGACGAGCACCTGACACTGTAGACATCAGTGATGTAGAGAGCGAAGAATCCATGGGTGAGAATGTCGTTGAAGAAGCTGTAGGAGAGGATGTTGCCTAAGAACGCTTGCTAAGAGAAGTTGCCATATTGGGAGGCAGAGCCAAGATAGAATTCCCAATGTATGAAGGCAATTCAGATGTTGAAGAGCTGCTGGATTGGATAAGATCCATGGACAAACACTTCGACTATGAAGAGGTCGATGAAGAGAAAAAGGTGAAGCATGTTGTCACTAGGTTAAAAGGACATGCAACATTGTGGTGGGATGAACTGCAGGCTGAGAGGAGAAGCAAGGGAAAACAAAAGATAAAGAATTGGGACAGAATGGTAGCCAAGTCGAAGGCTAAGTTCATGCCCAAAGATTATCAAATCAATCTGTTCAGGAAGATGCAGAACCTGAGACAGAAGGGGATGACGATTAAGGAGTACACAGAGGATTTCTACAGGATGAACATTAGAACTGGACAAAGGGAAAGAGATGAAGAAAAAGTTGCCGGATATATAAATGGCCCGAGATATGAAATCCAGGATGAGCTCATCATGATGTCAGTAAGGACAATGGAGGATGCTTATCAGTTTGCGCTGAAAACAAAGGAGAAGTTGGCCAGAAAACAAAGCCAGCGAGGGAGAGGTAAGAGCCCAGCCCCAAACAAAAAATAAGGGAGTTACCCATGACAGAGCACATAAGCCTGAGGACGAGGCTGAGAAACCACACAGTCACTCGGAAAAAGGAGGAAGTTCTCGAGGAAGGCAGGGTGGTGGAAGAAGTTCTTCTAGAGGAAAATGAAGAGGAGGAGGAGAAGTAAGATGTTATACCCGTGGAAAGATAGGGCACATGTCTTGGGACTGTCCCGAGAAAAATAAATAAGGAGGAGGTGAAGCTCACATTTCAGAAGCACATAGAGGGAATGTTGAAACAGAAGGAGCAGAGGATGTAAGATCCCTGATGTTGAGGAAGGTTCTCTTAAAACCATAGGCATAAGTTGAAAGGCCAGTGCAGAGGAACAGTCTCTTCAGAACAACTTGCAAGACTAAAGACAGAGTATGCAAGGTGATAATCGACAGTGGGAGCACTGATAACTTGGTATCCACATAAATGGTGGAGAAGTTGGAGTTGGATACAACTACACACCCGAAGACATACAAAGTCTCATGGTTGCAGAAATGACACCAGGTAATGGTTACTAAACAATGCTTGGTTGGATCTAAGATAGGAGGATATAGAGATGAAATTATATGTGATGTAATTCCCATGGATGTATGCCATATTTTGTTGGGAAGACCATGGCAGTTTGGCAAGAATGTCATTCATGATGGGAGGAAGAATACGTACAACTTAGAGAAGAATGGTAGAACACACATGTTGTTGCCAATAGAGGAGAATAAAGTGAAAGAGGAAGCCGACACAAGCATACTTCTCATGAGTGGGAAGGAACTCTAAAAGAAGTCAAGAAAGAACAGGAGATGCAGTTCATTGTGGTGAGGAAACCCAAAGTTATCCTTACAAGTACATCGATGGATGATTTGCCTGAAGAAGTTCGGGAATTGCTGGGTAATTTAGCTGACATAGTGGTGGATGAGCTGCCTAACTCATTGCCACCCGTCAAAAGTATCAGCCACCATATTGACTTGATACCAGGAGCAAGCCTGCCAAACAAAGTAGCATACAGATTGACACCTCGAGAGAACGAGGAGGTGAAGAACCAAGTCCAAGAGTTGTTAGACAAGGGTTTGGTCAGAGAGAGATTGAGTCCATGCACAATACCAACTGTGT
The DNA here is from genome assembly GCA_000966675.3 of Picea glauca. Lineage (NCBI taxonomy): Eukaryota > Viridiplantae > Streptophyta > Pinopsida > Pinales > Pinaceae > Picea > Picea glauca. Next base: position 32,759 of record JZKD02S2142133.1, read on the forward strand.
TAAGTCCAAAGAAGGATGGAGGATGGAGAATGTGCACAGACTCAAGAGCCATTAACAAGATCACCATCAGGTATAGATTTCCTTTACCAAGAATGAACGATTTAATGGACTGCTTAAGTGGAGCGAATTTCTTTTCCAAAATAGATTTGAAAAGTGGATATCACCAGATCAAGATGAGAGAAGGTGATAAGTGGAAAATAGCCTTTAAGACAAATGAAGGTTTGTATGAGTGGCTTGTTATGCCATTTGGCTTAACAAATTTCCCGAGTACTTTTATGAGGCTGATGAATGAAATACTGAAAGATTTCATTGGCAAGTTTGCGGTTGTATATCTAGATGATATACTGATCTTTAGCAGGACTGAAGAGGAGCATTTGAGGCACCTGACATTAGTGATGAGGAGGCTACAACATGAGAAGTTGTTGATAAATCTGAAGAAGTCCTCTTTTATGAAGACAAAGCTCATTTACTTGGGTTTTGTGATCTCTTCAAATGAACTGAAGATGGATCCATAGAAGGTGAAAGCAATCAAAGAATGGTCGTCACCAAGGAGCATGTTTGAGGTAAGGATATTTCATGGATTAGCAAGTTTCTATAGGAAGTTCATTAGAGATTTCAGTGGGATTTATGCACCAATGATGGATACAGTGAAGAAGAAGCACAAGTCTTTTAAATGGACAGAGGAGGTCGAGGGGAGCTTCAATGTACTGAAGGAGAAAATAATAGAAAGACCAATTATGGTCTTGCCGAATTTTGAAAAGACATTTTAGGTGAGATTTGATGCAAGTGGAGTTGCAAAAGGAGTAGTTTTGAGTTAGGATAATAGACATGTTGCCTATTTCAGTGAGAAGCTGAATGAGACCAAGAGAAAATACTCCACATATGACAAGGAGTTCTATGCCATAATTCAAGCCTTGAAGAAATGGAGACATTATCTTGTCCCACAGAAATTTGTCTTGTATAGTGATAACCAAGCCTTACAATTCATAATTAGGCAGGAAAAATTGAATTAGAGGCATGCAAAATGGGTTGAGTTTATGCAGGATTTTACTTTTGTCATAGAACATATCATTGGGAATGCTAACAAAGTTGTTGATGCCATTGTATCAACCATTGTCAATACCAGAGAGGCCTTGGGATGCAATAAGCATGGATTTTGTGTTGGGACTGCCAAGAACGCAAAGAGGTTTTGATTCCATATTTGTGGTGGTGGATAGATTTTCAAAGATGGAACATTTTATCCCATGTTAGAACACAAGTGATGCAACACATGTTGCAAATCTGTTTTTCAAGGAAGTTGTAAGACTTCGCGACCTACCTAGAAGCATTGTCTCGGACATAGACAAAAAATTTGTTGGTCACTTTTGGAGAACATTGTGGAAGAAGTTGGGGACAGATTTGTCCTTCAGCTCAGCTTATCACCCTTAGACAAATGGGCAGACTGAGGTGGTAAACAGAAGTTTGGGAAATTTATTGAGGAGTCTGGTCACTGAGCACCGTAATCAGTGGGATCAGATTCTGCCACATGCAGAATTTGCATACAATGACTCACCAAACAGGAGCACTGGAAAGAGACCATTCCAAATATTGTATGGAATGCAACCCAGGGGAGTATTTGAGTTGGGAGACTTGGAACAGAGTGAGATCAGAAGCGTTGGAGTAGAAGATTTTGTTGCAGAAATGGAGAAGCTCCATAGCCAGATCAGAGGATGGTTGCGGAATTCTAACCAGGAGTACAAACGCAGAGCTGATAAACACCACCAAGAACTTCAATTTGAAGTAGGAGATCATGTTCTGGCACATCTCAGGAAGGAAAGGTTCCTTAGGGGAACATATAATAAGTTAAATATGAAGAAGATAGGACCATGTGAGATCTTGAGGAAGTTTGATGCAAATGCGTATGAGATTACGCTACCAGGTGATGTGGGCATATCACCCATATTCAATGTTTCAGACCTGTATCCTTACAGGAAAGATGACACAGAGGGATTAGAAGATCAAGAGAAGATTCAGTGGGAGAAACAAATGCATGTAGCATAAAAGCCACAAATGGAGAAGATCGTTGATCAGAGGATTGACAAAAAGACCAGGAGGAAGACCTATTTTGAATATCTAGTCAAGTGGAAGGGACACCCAATAGAAGATGCCATTTGGGAAAATGAAGTTGCTATCCAGAAGCATGGAAAGTCAGTGCAGGAGATCATGGACAGGAGTCCATGAATTTTTGTCAAGGGGAGTATGATGTAGAAGCATCGCTGGCAATCGCGCGGAGAAAGACCTATCAGTGTCTGGGAATCTATACGAGAGCTCAACGCTGGAAGTTACAACAAATATTTTGAAGCCCGCCTTAACTCAATGCTAGAATTAATCTTTTGAGGCACACTTGAACTCAACGCCGGAAAAATACTATGAGACATTCTTGAACAATTACGAGCGAAGTAGGAGATTCCACTCCGGCTCTGGAATGCGACTGGTCTAGATAGTCGTCAGGTTAAGTTATAGAGTAGACAAGTAGCTAGGGGGAACCCTAAGATCCCTCTGAGATAAATAGAGGTTTTGTACGCCCAAACGAGGCGAGCTGTAAGTTAGTAGGAGATTTCAGTTTTCAGTTGTAGCCATTTTCACTTTTGAATATAACAGAGGAAACATTGATCCAATGCATGGTGTGGACACTATTTGCAATTCTCTGTTAATGTGTTTCCATGAATGAATGAATGAATTTCGTTATGAGTAAATGGAACTATGAATGTTAGCATAAGTTTCAATTGTTTCTCTTCTATCGTGTGGTGCAAGGTGTGCACACAGAACGCAAGGAGTGCATTAACGGGATATGTTTCGATTCCGAAGCTCATAAGAGATAGCACAAAAATTTCCCTTTGCAAGGAGTGCAAAGAGACTGGTGCAAGGTGTGCACGGTCATCCGCAAGAATTCGAACCTTGCGTAAATATTTGGTGCAAGGAGTGTACAGATCTTATATTCGACTTTGCAAGAAGTCGAAGAACTAGGAAAGGAGAACACCAGGACGGCGAGATAAATTTATCATCGAGAAATCCTTAGGATATGAGTTATCGAATTCTTGAAGCTCAAGGACTGCGTGGGAATTCGAAGTCTTCACAAGACCAAGCTCAAGAGGGATAACGTTTTTCATAATCCATGGACGAGATCCATGAAACGAACTTGCATGAAGGATAAAGGTCGAAGCCTTTGAACCTTTCGAAAATCTTCTAAGTTTGAAGAAAGTGCAAGCTCAGAGGCAAGTATCTGGACTGCCCAATCAACGTCCAGACAATGAAGAGTAAGCGTAGAGGAGGAAGGGTCATAGTCATCGATCGTCCCAAAATCATCTGAACCGTCCATCGTCAAGGAGGGCACGTGAAGGGAGATCAACATTTTGCTGACTCGTGACTCAAAGAAGTCAAAGGGTCGAGTTACAAGAACTCACGAATCGCGATTTGATGACAAACGTTAGATCTATAGGAGTGTGAGCCGTTGATTTGAGACGCTCCAAAATTTCGGCATTTCAGGAGCAGGGAGTGTGTAGGAACCAACTACCCGGAAGTCGTGATACGCGAAATCCCGACGCAATCTGGACCGTCATATCATAGAAGAATTGGGACCATTGATCTGTGGAAAAGGAATATCGACATCTCGAATATCGTGAGCTCAGGCGGAATCAGGTTTGAAACCTGAGATTCCCGAAGCGCGGAGTGCCGGAGGACCGAAACTAATCTGGACTGTTAGATCCAGAGGGGTACGTGTCAGCGAGTCGTGAAATCTAGAGGAGAGGTAAAGGCGAGGTGTTAAAACACCCAAAGCCCGAAGAGATGAAGAGCCAAGGGTCGTCGATCTGTCGGAGGACACTTGTCAGTCGATCGTGAGCTCCATGAAATTTGTCGTGGGATTTTTCAGTTTGAGAACTGAGATCGTCGAACCCCAAAGACCCGAAGACCTGAAGTGAATTTGAGCCATTGGATCTGGAGGAGACGTGGCGAAGATATGAGAATTCTGGGTAAAGACCCGAAGCAATCTTCAACCATCCGATCAAGTGGACACATGGCAGGATTCCGTTAGTTTCGAGGGGAGCAAAGTTTGAGGTTTGAGATTTCAAAACCCTAGAGTCTGAATCGCGAAGGGATTCGAGCCGTTGATTCCATAGAACAGATACCAGTCGTCCGTTGGAAGCATCATCAAGATTGTTAGATCGATGGTCATCTTGCACTACGGGGACAAGAGTAGCGTGGACTTTAAAAGTTCGGGGGCGGGCCACAATCCATACCGTGATTTCGTCGGGGAGACACATTGAGGCTCAAGGAGAACTACGGGCCCGAAAGTGGTTTTACTTCAAACCTCTTGTTATCGCGCCACAATCGCGTGGTCATCACCAAGGTCACATATGAGAAGAGGCCAAGAGAGAGGGCGCTAACGCCAACTCTGAGATTTTCACAGAGCGCAAAAGTGAAGGTTGCAGGTGTCGGAGAGCCTGCGTCAGGAGTCGTGAGGTCCTGTAGTTGACACAAGACGAGACCAGTGAGGTTTCAAAGAGTCACCCGACTCCTGAATTGAAGATCCTGACCGAGAGGTTGTGCATCCCTTAGGAGGGAAGGGGTTCTGCAGCACAAACCAACCCCTCGACAATGTCGAAGCACCAATGAATAACCCAGTATGGGTTCCCAAGTAGCGTGCATCCACTCCGTGATAGAAAGTTTGCAGAGCAAACGATAAGCCAACCTACCCACCAGAGCACACATGGCGAGTGAACAAGATTCTTCCAACCCAATGTCCCTACCCATAACCATTTTCTGTTTAGTTCTTTTAGGCTTCCACGCCCGCACAGTTCACTTAAGAGTGAACCTCTTCCCCATCCAACCTCCTCCCTGTGACTCCAAAGGCTGTGTAAAATGGACAGTAAACGAGCCAAACTCATTAGCTAAAAAACCTTTGGTGCTAGCCTCCTTAACAACACTAGCTACACTAGAAAATTCAGTAGTCAAACCAAAGAGCCGGGGAACTTCCTTGCAGAAGGAAGGACACGACAAATATGGTTGGTAAACAAGCTTTGGAATAGAGAAAGACCATGGAAGAGCCTCCACCAAAAGAGTAGTAGGTTCACTTGAAGTCGCAATTAGTGTTCCATTACTACCTCGATTTTTGCATAGATCATCAACTGTAGAGAGGAAGATCGAGTGATCCCAAGGCTCCTCATCTACCACTCCCGAGAGGTTACTGACCTCACAAACCATTATGTAATGCCACCTAACCTTATAAAACTGCAGCTTCTAGAAAAAGCATTTAAACCAAAGTCTGATATGGCACTTCGGGAATGAGAACCACGCAAGAGAAGAGTCATAAGTAAAAGGTCGAAAAGACCGTGGACCCAATCATAATAACTAAAGTCCATGTGGTAACTATAACTGTCAGTTCGAAAGTATGAATCCTTAACTTCCTGTCAAACATAAATAAATACAGAAGGAAGGGACCCATTCCACTAAATTTGGTGGTCATTGGATAGGTGGAGAGCGCAGACGAAGAGTTAGGCACAGAGATAAAATTCTAGACTCCTCCCTAACTAAACTAAAGAAGCCACTACAGGATAGACCACATTCATCAAGGTGAACTTCACGGCCTGGTTGAGAGAGAGAAGCCATGAAACCTACAACCCCATAGAATCCTGCCAAAAACAGAATTTGAAATACGCATGCCTTTCCATGGAGGTGCGCGCCTCACTAGTCAATGATTGCCCGTTCCACAACTCTATGGAAGTTATGATATGGAATTACTTCCATAGATTCATACAGATTAATGTATCATGGATTCATATGGATTAATTTAAAAACATGTTCCACCACTCTAATTTCATTCCATACTTCCATTCCATTCCATGGATTAATGTAAGAGGCGTGGAAATAACACTTCACGGATTCATATGGATTAATGTAAAGGATTAATATATCATGGATTCATTCATATGGATTAATCAAAAAGTGTATTCCAACTACTTCCATGGATTCATATGGATCAATGTAAAGGATTAATATATCATGGATTAATTAAAAATCGTATTCCACAACTCTATTTTTATGGATTAATATAAAAAGTATATTTCACAACTCTATTTTTATGGATTAATATAAAAAGTATATTTCACAACACAACTCTACTATATTTCTATGACACAAATATATTCTACTTCTATGGATTATATGAGGGTGGAGAATGGGGAGTAATATTAGAGAAAACATAGGGGTTATATTAGAGAAGACATAATATATGTTTTCTCTAATATTGCCCCACCCTCATATATGGGAGTGGGGATATGGGGGTAATATTAGAGAAAAAACTCCCATATATGAGGGTGGGGTAATATTAGATAAGACATATATTATGTTTCTCTAATATTACCCCCATCCGCACCCCACCCTTATTTACCCCCCACCCCTATATATGTTTTCTCTAATATTACCCCATGAGGGTGAGGGCGAGGGTGAGGGTGGGGGTGGGAGGTATATTAGAGAAAACATATATATGAGGCTGAGGTGAGGGGTAATATTAGAGAAATATACATTTCTCTAATATTACCCCCACCCCTATATATGTTTCTCTAATATTACCCCCACCCCTTGTTGGCCCTTGACCAAGTTTTGGGAGATCCTTGGTCAAGTTTGACCTATTTTGGGATTTTGACAGCCTGTCGAAGGAGGAGAACAAGACGAAGCAGAGATCACGGGATCTCGGCCCCTTTTTGGGTCCTTTTTGGGATTTTGGATTATGTAACGGGTATGGGATGTCGGCCCATGGGTTTACCCATGTTTAGGCCTATTTTGTAAAGTATAAATAGATGTTTAGGCAATGTAAGAAGAGAGCAGTTATGAATGGATAAGTGCTAGATCTATGTGATTGATGGATTTTAAGTGCTCTGTGCATACTGTGTGAGACTTGCAGAGCTACGTGCAAGTAATTGTAAGAAGGCTTGGTGCTTTACCCTAGCTCGAAGAAGGATGATCTGGAGGAGTGCACGCAGATCTCCTGTCTTCTGCGGAGTAGGATTTTGATGCTACGTGCCTGTAAGAAGCTGGACAAAGATAATAAAGAAGAAGGGTTGGTGGACGTAGCCTCAGGGTGGGGGTGAACCACGTATATGTTTTGTTTCTCTGCTTTGTGCAATGTGTTGATGTGTTTATGTCATTACTTGCTAAGTGCTTTGATATAGATAGATAGATCTGTTTATGCTTTGTGTTAATGATGTATATGGATGTTAAATCTGAATTATATGAATGTGTTAGTGCCTGAATCTGTTAGATATAACCTACTTCTCTATGATAAGTGCTTAGATACATCATATCTTAATGAATGATGTGATGCTTTGTTTTATCTGCAGAGTAAATAATGGTTAAATATTGATGAACTGTCGATGCTAAGTGTTATGTTAAGTATTACAATCACAGATCTGTGTCCCAAATAAGGTTGTAGACACCTGAGTCTTGAAACCACCCCTGCTTCTACCTCAGGTGAGACTTCATTTGCTTCGCAGGCATTGCCGAAAGGGTTGGTAGTTAGGGTTTTGTTGGTGCACTGTTGTAGTGTTGAACCCTGGGTCTACCCCTGTGCCAACAAATGGTTCCGATGCCGAGACCTGAAACTATGATTGTTAGGAACTAAGGAAGAAGAAGCTTTGTGTAAAGATCCGTCCTAAAACTATGAAAGCTCCGTACGTAGATCTGTTGCCCTAGTGCACAACATTCTACTTGACCTGTGAAGCTCTGTGCCAAGAAAAGAGGTAAGATATGAAAGCTTTGTGCTCTGATAAATGTAAGAATAGTGAAAAGTTCTAGATCTGAAAGTTTTGTGCTCTGTAGAAGTAAGATAAGTGGAAATTTTTGTTTCAAAAGTATGGATCTAAGTATGTTTGATAGATTCTGTCCTAGCTTGAAAACTAGGGCACTAATAGATGAAAGAAGGTTTGATATGCGTAGATCTAATCAGAATAGTGAAAGATATGTTATACCTATGCATAGAAAGAATGTGTGGGCTAACCAGTGAATGCAGGATCCTAGAAAGAAATGTTTGCAGGCTAGCTACTATGACCCTAGCACGCAGTATAGAAAGAGCCGGGAATCATTTAAAAGAAAGAGAGGATTAACCCTCTGTTACAGTTGCAGAAAATCGGGACATCTTGCTAAGGAATGTCCTAGGAGAAGACCTAGTTGTCTTTGTTGCAAAGCTATGGACCATGAAGTATTGGATTTCCCTAGAATGATTGTTAAGATTGAATAAATGAACATGACACACTAAAAACCTAAGGCAGATCCAGAAACTACGATTATGGCAGAACCTCAGAAAGAATCAAAGAAAGTATTGCTACAGATAAAAGAAACCCTGAATGATCATCGACATGTCAGTTTATCAGAGGTCTTCAAAGAAAAAGAATGCCTTGAAGCAAGAATATGAGACTTTGACATTGACTGTGTTCTAGATGAGGAAACACAGGTGAATATCATGATAGAAAGAACTTGGGAACTTTTAGGGAAGCCTACTATGACTCCTTCATTGGGAGGAATAGGTATATTTAGAGGAAAGATGATAAACCTATGTGGAAAGCTCACCCAGATATCTATGAATGCCAATGGAACCTCGACAGAGGAAGTTTTTGAGATTATTAAATTTATTGAGAACAACGCCCCATTTACCATGTTACTAGGAAAACCTTGGATTGGAACAAATCAAGCCAGAAGGCAAAAAGAAGAAGAAGTTTTAGCGCAGAAGAAACAAGAGTTAAAAGATTTCATGACTAGAAGGATCACACACTTAATTGAAGAACATAAGAACATATCGAAGTTATTTAACACCAGAGACCCGGATATCGAAGTTGCAAGAACACTAGACGACCCACAGAAGATTGAAGTATCTCTTCCATATAAAGAAGAAGTATCACCCTCGAATCTTAGGAAAGAATCCCAACAATGCAAAGTAACTATGCCAAAAGAAGATAAGAATCAAAATGGAAAAAGGCATACCGAGACGAAGCTCACTGGAAAGAAAGCTAGAAATCTAAGTAAGAAGAGAGCTAAGATCGACAAGTTACAGAAGGTTCCAGAGGGAACTTCGCAGAAGGAAAATTTGCAAAACTGGAGCTTCACTGGGATAACAGAACAACGTCACATGGCACTTCGCAAGGGTGAAGAAATATAGTCGTTGGGACCAATATAATCGTTC
>JZKD02S2142144.1:11129-21665 GCA_000966675.3 Picea glauca
GATTCAGAGGTCCTTTCTTTCAGCCATGTTTATACCCCATGAAGTATTTACACCCCAGAAGTATGTACACTCTTCCACGCGGGGGAGTGTAGAGGGGGGGTACCCCCTCTGCGGGTTCTGGGGGGCCTATCCCCCCGGCTAGGGGGTCTGGGGGCAAGCGGGCCCCCAGTAGGGGTTCGAGGGCGAAGCCCCCGAAGAAAAAATTTCCTTGTAAAAGTATATTGTAATTTCATTGTAAATTTGGACCGTTCATTATAAGGTCACAGATCTAACGGTAGAGATTATGTTAGGGTTTTTTTCCCTAGAAGGAAACCCTCTTTTATGAGGGAAATGTATTACAGCTATGGATGATGGTGAATATTATATTCTGAGAGAGGATACTGTGAGAGAAAGAAGAGGAATTTACAGCGGGTTTTGTTGTAGGTTGTATCCCTTCATTTGCTGGATAATAATAAAGGAAGGACCTGGCAATTTCTCTGGTGGATGTAGCCCAGACTGGGTGAACCACGTAAATATGTGTCTCTCTTGTATTATGTGTCTTCTGTGTTTTTTTTCTGCATTTGTTTTATTTTATTGCTCCGCGGTCCTATTTTTCTAACAACCTGCACCTGCTTGTGGAAGTAGCTTGTATTTTTATCACCTTCTTTCAGCCAGAGGCTTCTGGATTTTTACCTCCAGTAGTTTTCTTCCTCTCTGCAGGCGTTGTGCCATTGCCTTTGAAGGTGGTCCTCTTGTTGCAGGCCTTCTTGCATAAACTCCTTATTTTCCATTTCCAGCTGAAGGTTCTCGAGTTGCTTTTGGGCTTCTATACGCGAGGTGATTGGATTTGGTTGGCCTTTTGCCCAAATTTTAGAGTTGTCTTTAGTCTCTTTAATTTCTCTTCCCAGACATAAAAATATGAGCCCTTAACAATGCTGGTCCAAGTTTTGAAAACAAGAGGGAGAATTTCTTTGTCTTGGATCCAAGTCGGGTTAAATCTGAAAGGGATGGGTCCTCAAACTTGGTCGGTTTTGATTTCTAAACATATGGGCTTGTGGTCTGACACATTGTGGTGTAGAATCTCTGCATTTGCTGTAAGCCCCAGTAAACTAAAGGAGCTTTGGACAAGGAATCTATCTAGTCTGGCAGCAATGTGCCCAGGGCCTATCCTTTTATTTGTCCACGTGTAGCGTCCTTTGGCAGGCTTGATGTCTATGAGGTCCCAAGTTGAGACTAGCTCTTCCACCCATTATCTGGTAGGGTCTCTCACGATGGATCCCCCTCTTTTTTCCTCCTGATCCAGGGTTACATTTAGATCCCCACCTAGAATGATGTTGTCAAGATAATTTTGCTGCAAGAAGTCTTTTAGGGATTCCCAACAGTGTTTTTTTTCTTCTATATGTTGTGGTACATACATGTTGAAGAGGCTTACTAGATAACCCGAGTATTTGTGGAGGATTCTGGTGTGAATCCAGTGCATGCATGTGTCGGAGCTGATCAGATCTATTTTGGAAGTGTTCCACAGAGTGCAGAGTCCTCCTGAGGTGCCTCTGGCGTTTTCAGTTATTCCTTGGCTGCCTCTCCAAACGTTCAACGAAGCTTTGAGGGAGTCTTGCTGAGTCATCTTAGTCTCCTGGAGTAGTAGGATGTTTTATTTCGATTCTTTGATAATATCCTTGAGTGCTTCCTCTTTCCTCTTGCTACCAAAACCCCTATAGTTCCAGAAGGTTAGAATCATCAGTTACCTTGGAGGGAGGAGTGGCCTCCTTGGGAGGCTTTGGCTTTCTTTCTAGTGTGTCGAACACTGATCAGCTGTTTGATGGTTGGTTGTGAACCCTTTAGGACATCCTTGTAAGTTTCTTGGTCTCTTTCTGCTTTTTTGGTTTTCCTGCCTCTTGTCATTTTTTTTGGGGTGGCCCAAGCTTCGCTTGCGCCTTCCGATTTACTTCCTGTCAAGATCTCCCCTTCCTCTATGTCTTGACTTCCTTCCGTCCTTTGGGGGGATTTGTTTTTCTCCTCTTCTTCTGCTGGTAATTGATTTCCTTTTTCTTCAGGGGTATGATTTTCTCTTGCTTCTTCCTCTTGGGCCTCTTTACTTGGATCTGCTTCCCCTTCTCCAGATTCCCTAGCCAAAATATTGAATCTATTCTCCTTTTCTTTGGTCTCTGAGTTTTTGGCTTGCATTGGGACTATCTTCTCGCTTCTTGGTCCTTTTTTTTTGGCTTTCCCTTTTCGAGCCTGTTGCCAGCCTTCATCCCCTGCTATCTCTATAAAGGGAATCTTTGGGCAATTCCTTTGGAAGTGGCCATATTCATGACAACCTCTACACTTGAACGAAAGTTGTTCCTAATCAAGCTTTTGGAAGTGTTGCCAATCCCCAACTTTTAGTTTTATCGCTTCCGAGAGACCTACCTCCAGATCAACTTCCACACAGATCCTTGCACAGGAGTACTGATCTTTTGGGTATGCTCGATCAATGTAACACCCCAGTCCATTTCTGATTGCTTGAAGCGAGGAGGGGTTCCAGCAATGTATTGGCAGATTCGGGAGCCGAACCCAGACGGGGATGTCTTTGGGCACTTCTGAGGTGGGATCAAAGCTTAGGGTCCAATGATTCAGATAGATCCCTTGGGTGCCCATGAAGTACGGTCCATTCCTGAAGATTAGATCTTTGTCCACCTGGGAGATGAACTCAAAGATAAAATACCCTCTCTCAACTGCATAGCATGTTACACTGTTTGTGATCAGCGGTCTCCAGTTCCTTTGGATCTAGTTGTTTGTGGATCTCGTTGAAGGCCAGAGTCCCATTAATTTTCCTACGAGTCCTCGCTCTGAGAGGGAAAAAGCGACCTTCATAGGATGATCAGGGGGAAGGTCAATCTCTGGGACGGTGTCTAATCTCTTTACGAAACTTGGGGGGTCAGAGGGAGGAAGCTTCTTGTTGTAGGCTACAACGAGCATATGAAAGGAGGTGGTTGGAGAGGGAGCGGGCGACAACTCCCCTCCTCCCTGCGCGTCCATGGTGTTGGCTAGGAGCGAACCCTAGTCAAATCTTCGCGGATGCACCAGAGCGTATCAATATACACTAAGTAATAAGTTTTCAAATAAATTATTAGTTATTATAGTTTTGGTTTATTAAATTAAAAAAATAGACGTGTTTGTCAAAAGGGTTTGTATTTTAATTGTATGTAAGATTAGGGTTATTTATTAGTTCAACAAAGACAATGGATTTCTAGAGAGATTTTTACTATGGGTCCTTTCATATTTTTGTGTCTAATATTTTATTCGATATAAAAGGTTGCGTATAACCTTATTTTGTCATGATGTCTATTGATAAAGTGTGTGGAATCACTAGAGGTATATTTTTTCCTTATTAGGGTAGTAGTGTTTTGGTTTAGGGTTTCTAATTGAATAGACGAAAAATTTATTTAATATTTATCTGGCTAGTGAACTTTATTGGAGTCTTATGAGTCGTACCTTAAATTGAATCTAGGACCAAAATATGAATCTAAAGTTTTATATTCATTTCTTAGAAAATCTCTTACTAGGGGCCTAATTTGATAGTATTGGTTATCATAAAATCTAGGAACTTGTTGCTTTCTATCATGGCATTCAATTCTAGGTTCATATTTCAATTGTAGAATACTATTTATTAGAGGTCATATATAAAATGGAATTATAATTATCAAAAAAATCTAATTTTAATCAAAAGGCATTATACTTGGCGATTTTTATAGTACACTTACGAAAAATGTGGATTTGTCCTTCAACTATTTGGTAGCTACTACTACTATCAGTATAGCTAGTCTTCGTAAATTGCAATAGTAGTTAGATCTCGACTACAATAATAACGTTTTCTAGAATTATTGTCATTTCAAATACATTTACTCATAATGGTTATTTGATATCATGAAAAATATGACATTTAGTACAATAATTTCATTGGACAACTTAACAATTTTGATAGCTAGTGTTAAGGATAATTACTAAAATACAAACAAAATGATTTTTCTCCTTTGACTCAATGCAATATATATAGAAAACTATATTTGGTTGTTCAATTTTTTTCTATCCGACTTTTCAAAATAAAACTTAATTTGAAGTAAAGGTATGGATGAGATTTTTGTAAGTAAAATTCCTAGTCTTTCTGTGTGGGTAAATCATCAAGCCTATGGAGACTAGATCTTTCTATAAATGAGTGTATTGACATATTGTTAATGCATATATTATGATAATATTTTCTAGTCTTTGTTGGAAACCTTTTATGGTGAAAAATACAATGCTCATTGTCAATTTTTACCTATTGCTACGATGATGAAAATTTAGAAGATATCCTTCTTTGACCATCACAATGTGAATAGAATAGTAACTTCAATATGAAGAATATCCTATTTCTGAAGTGATTCTCTCAATGATTGTATTTTAAGAGATATTTAATTTGCACATGAAAGAATGTTTTGTTTTTTTATCTGGCGGAATCGACAACTAGGTTGGGCTCATACTCACATGAGACAGGCTTGATTCCAACCCCTACCACTATAACATCCAGGTGTTCCCATGGTTCCCCTCACATGACACACAAGGTAAGTTGAGGTTTCAAATCGATGACCCCATATCATGAAGTGCCTTAGCAATGCACTCCATCATCAACTATTTTTCACCTTGGGGGAAAATTCAATGCTCCCATTGTTGCATGCAAATAATGTACTTAAACAAATAAAAATAAAAACACTAAATTTGGTGCTTTGAATACTTGGTGTCATCCAATGTTACTAGAAAATGTTAATTTCAAGTGAAGGTATGAATGGAATTTCAATATCTAGGACTCATTGTAATTTTTCATAGAGTAATTTGAACAAGGATTTATGTTGATTTTCACATACCTAGAATTTACTCCTCGTGTTTCTCTTACTAGATTTGTTTTCTCTAAACTATTGAACTCTTGTAGTTATTTTTCTTAAAGTGCCTATAACAATAGTTACAAACTGTTATTAAAATATTGTTCTTAATGAAATCATCACTAGGTCCTTTTAGTTGGGTTGTTGCAAGCGAAGATTGCATTTCAACAATCCCTATGAACAACTCATGAATTTCTACAATATTTATATTTATCTTTTGTTATTGTTTTGAAATGTAATTGTTTGGCTTAAAAAACATATGTAAAGCTGAAATTTGAATGGAAAGACTCTTAGTTCTTGAATCTAGTGGAGGCTAGTGTTGTTTGCAAATGAATGTGATAAACTAGCATGAACACATATCTTATGGCAATATTTGATTATACATGTTGGAGACATTTTCTAATGAGAAAAAAGAGGTTTGTTGTCCATTTTTACCTATTTTCATTGTGATCAAAATTTAGAAAATAGCCTTTTTGTTCGTTGTGATATCAAGAAAATATTGTCTTTAATCTCAAGAATATTCCTTTTTAAAAGTGAAGTGTTAAATGTCTAGACTATCAAATTTATCAAATTTTGGTTTCGTTGTCTATTTTTGTTGTTCTATCAATAGGTATGTTGAAAAAGTAGTTTGGTATTAATTTATAAATTTATATTTATATTTGTCTTGTTAAAAATATGGAGTTACCCTTGAATCATTTTTCAGTTAACATTCCTCTAGACGTGGATTATAGAAATAAATCCCTAACTAAAATAATATTTGTCACCAAAAATCCTTAGAGAATGAGAATCTTTTCTTTGTAGTTGTTCTTTGGTGCCTTCAAAAATCTGATACATAGTGTAATATTTGGTTTAACTTAAACTTGATAGTTTTTCTATACAAATGGCTATTGAATTAGGGTTCAATGGAACTTTAATTAACATTTCTTTATATGATAATATTCTAGTTGATATCTTGTCTTGCAATGTAACTATCCTTTCCAAGCTCAAATTGATCGAGTTGTTTAAGTCTCTTCATATTTCCATTCTACAAGCTCCTTGTTTTCTTTGAAATTTAAAAATGTAAAGTAGGAGAAACACCCTCAAAAATAATTTCTAATAACATAGGCATATAAGTTACAAACAACAACTTCATATTTGAAAAGATTTGTTCCTTGTAGTTCTTAAATGATTTCATTAAATATGATATCCAAAGTAATATTTAGGTTGTATTCAAATTATGATAATTTTTTAAGCCAGAGACCAAATATATTGGGATTCAAGGGATCTCTAATGAACATTTTTATATAGAATAATAAACATGTTACAACCAAATCCATATTTATCAATTTAGGATTTTTTGCAGTTTCAAGAGGCTAAGGACAAGACCCCCGAGGTGTAGAGAAGTCGATGATGGAGTGTATTGTTAAGGCACACTATTATGTGAAGTCATCGGTTCAAAACCTCAACTTACCTTTTTTGTCATGTATGGGGAATTGTGGGCACACTTGGAGTTTATAGTAGTAGCAGTCGGATAACACGACCCCATGTCATGCGAGTACATGCTCAATTATTTGTTGATTCCACCAGTCACACAAAAACAAAATCCAAGGTCAAGGAAGATTCCCTTGGCGTATTCAGTATGGAATCTCCTTCTAATTCTAAGGAGAAGACATTAATTTCTTTGTTTATATCCTCAACTCTAGTTGATTTGAATAATATAGTGAAGAATGGGTTCATCAAGAGGGTAGAATCCATTCTCAAGCTAGACATTTCATCTTCAGAGAAAAAGAGAAAATCCCTTCTTTTGCATGAGAGAGATTGGATAGGAAATTTCATATGCCTTTAGCCTAGTCCTTGAATATTCCAAACATGCATTTCAAAGAACTGGAATATTCAAGGAGATAAATCTACCTTTTCTAGTGGTCAAGATTTTTTTCTATTTTTATTTAGTGGAAAATATGAGAGAGAACTAATATTTAGATAGAGACCCTCTTCATGGGGTCCAAGGAAATGTCCCTCTCCCATTGACCCTTGACTTTGATATAGATATGAAAATCATGGTTTCCATTATGTGGGGTAGGTTGTTGCACCTCCCCATCATATTTTGGGATGAATCCAATCTCAGAGACATTTGAGACAAGCTGGGCCTTTATATTGATTAAGCAGAGCCAAAAAGAAATAATATTTATTCCTAAGATAAAATTTGTGTGGAAACAAATCTAGAGAAGGGCCTTCCAAAGGAATTGAAACTCAATATGGAGGGCTAGAGACATCTTCAACACCTATATAATGAGAATATTCCTTTCAAATGAAATACTCTCCATGACTATGGATATTTTTCAAAGAGATGTCATGAATTCAAGAAATCCACCCCATGCAAAGTACTCTCTAAATTCATCCAATGAATCATAGAGTCGATCTTTCATAGGTGTCCAAAAGGTGTAGGAACTAATAGTACAAGGGGCCACATACCATAAAAATATCCCAAACTATCCATCCATCCCTTTTAACAATAGATTCGATATTATTTAAGATCCAGAGGAAGTAGAAGAGGAAAGGGTTGAATTAGTACCACCGAAGACCCGTTTCTATCCTAAATTTGGAGCAATATCATATAAATTCCAACTATAACCAACTAATATTGTATATAAGAACACAAAATAGCCCTTAATTAAGGAAAGTGTAGCAACTCCTTTAGAAAATGAAATAGGAACACAAGAAGAGGACGCAGAAGATCAAAAGGAGGAAAAAAAAGAAGCAAAGGAAGATGAGGAGGATGCATAAATGGAAGAGGAGGATGCAGGGGAACATGACCCTTATACATATCCATCATTACATATTTTGCACTCACTTAAACATATGATTCTTCTTCTTTCATTGAAATATTAAGAAAGGTTCCCACCTCTCTCCTTCCCTAACAAGGGGAAGGAAATTAAGAAGAGAATGATCAAAGAAAGAGGAAAAATCAAATAACCTTTTGGTCCATAAACTAACTCTTGACTCTACCTTGTATCACTACTACATTTGGGTTCGATATTCAACACTCATTGAATTTTTGTATTGTCGAATAAAATTCAAATGTGAATTTTTCTCTTGTACATAAACACTCGTCATGTGGTATTGAAATAATGTACTTTATTAAACTAGACATCACTTTTGCGATGACACATAATTCTCTAATTGGAATGTATTCAACTTCTTCACACTTGGATTACAAATCAATTAGAAAAAAAATCCAAAGGACATTGCTTAAGAGACTTTAGATCAATGTTTATGATATATTAGTGATGTTCGATCAACATCTAAGAAATCATTCAAATGAAGTGAGGCCAATGATTCTTTTTTGTATGTCTCCAGTTTGATTTTTAATACATCACTTATGCGACACAAAGTTTGTATAAAATAGTGGTGTGGCAGCCTCAGATGAAGGAACATGCCTAAAACAAGAGGAGGCTACAACCTTTTGTTGGACAATTGGTTTGGACAGTTGGTTGTCATTGATGTCAACCCTAGGAGAGCGATCTTAGAGATTGATGTCAACCCTTGGAGAAGTCTGGAATCCCTAGAGATGTGGATGCGATCGTTGGACAGTTGGTTGTTGTGTTACACGTCTATCATTGATATTGAGACATTGTTAAGGTATACACTTGGTATATGGTAGCACATGGATAAGATATATCTTAGAGTGAGGATGGTACTTGTTTGAGGTACACCACTGGTATTACGTTTTTAGCATATCTTATGGTACATGGTATGTATGACATTATATGGTATATCATTGATGAAATGGTACATGTTTAGTGCATGGTTAATGCACTCGTTATGGTACAGACCATGGTACAGGTTGATGTACATGTTGATGTGCATGGATTGGCACATGGTATGGTACAGGTGTTGATGTGAATGGTTGATGCATGGTACAGGTTGGTACATGGTATGGTACAAGCACATATCTTTTGATTCTATGTTGGTGAGTCTGGTACGTGATAGGTAGAGACATGATTGGTAGATACATGTTGAGAGGTGCTCTATGTATATGATCCATGTGAGAGGATACGATGATAGGTTGGTCATGGAACCCACAATTGATCGAGGAATAAATACATGAAGGTCAGTATACTTGCAAGTGATACTATCATAGATGGATAGTTTGCATCATGTCATTTCCAGTGATATATGGTATGCCACGTGGTTCCTTGCAGTTAAGGAGATATGGCTCTGTGAAGTTGGAGAACCCTCAAGAATATTCTAGAAGCCTTTAGAAGGTCATCAAGAAGATTGACCAATCAAAGTGGTTGAAACAAAGGATTAACTATTGAAAGATTAATTGTTGATAACGATTGTTAAAATATTAATTAATTATTGCGAGGATAATTAATTATTGGAGTGATAATTAATTATTATAGGGAAAAGAAAAGTGGAGTAAACAGAAGATAACAGGTTGGATCTGAGAGATAATTAATTATTGCAGGGATAATTAATTATTGCAGGAATAATTAATTATTAGATAGATAATTAATTATTATAGGGAAAACCAAAGTGGAGTAAACAAAATATAACAGGTTGCATGTGTGTTTCATGCCATCATGAGTTTCATGTCATTAAGAAATTTCTCCTATATAACACAAAGAAGAGTCCATTGAAAATCACTTATTTGTATTCACCTATGAGAATACAAGTTGGAGATCTAAGGCAGTGAGTTGAAGACAAAGAAGTCAAGTGAAGTAAGGAATTTCCAGGAGATGAGAGTATGGAGAAGGGGTTTCATACAAGGATTACTTGAGTATATCCATGGTTTTTAGGAGGAAAAGTACGAACATCCATGGGTTGCAATGAGGAAAATCATGGATACTCGTGGGCAGGAAGTACACATAGTCACAGACTTGTGAGGAAACTTTGTGAAGATCAGGGATGCAAAACTCAGGTCAGCTACAGAATTGAAGGTGTGTCTTCATGTTTGTGTTAGGGTGAGTATTCTTAAGAAATCACGAATAGGCATGTCTTAGTGATTAATAAGTAATTGATTTGAAGAATTCCCTTGTGGATATTTGTATGAGGAATGCATTGTTGTAGTCTTGATAAGATATTGATATCAGTAGCGGAAACAAATATATCAGTAGCAGTAACAGAGATATCATTAGCATCACCAGGGATATCAGTCCAGTGACAGGGACAGTGATAGGTTGATGTGGTAGTGACAGAGTTGTCTACAATTATATTACAGGGCAGTTGGATAGGGCAAGGAAAGGGGGTTGTAGCCTCCTTATGGTTGGAGACAGAAAATTAGGGAGTTGGAGCTTCCTTCAAGTTGTATCTTGTAAATAGGGGGTTGGAACCTCCTTCCAAATGTAGATGGTAAATCAGGGAGTTGGAGCTTCCTTCAGGTTGGAGCCTGAGAATTAGGGGGTTGGAGCCTCCTTCCAGTTGGAGATGGAAAATTTGGAATTTGGTGCTTCCTATGAATTGTTTTATTATGACATTTGAGAAAATCATTATGTGTTTTTCTCCTGCATCGGTTTTCCACATAAATCTTGGTGTACTATGTATCTGTGATTATTTTACTATGCATTGTTGATATACTAAACATAGATGATAAATTATTGAATGGTAATTGTTTATATGCTTTGATTATTGAATATTTTATATTGTGATTAAAAGTGATAAAAGTGGTAATATCGAT
>JZKD02S2142144.1:24283-40239 GCA_000966675.3 Picea glauca
GTCTTTTCAACAATGAATTAATCGACAAATCATATATTTTCACTTGCCTCACAAAATCACTTGTGGTGAATTCTTAGTAGACATAGAAAATAAAATATCATAAAGGGCCAAATAGAAACAATGTCTCTGTCACAAGGCAAAACAATTCCTAGTGACTATTAGAACACATATCCAATGTAAATACATAAGCATTGAACAACCTTCAATATCAAAGAGAAAGTTGATGCAAGCTCGCTCCACATAATATGTTATCACTTGCTTCATGATGTCACCCATGGTGAATTCCTTGTCCACGCAATAAAGTAGAGAATAATTAAGGAAGAGTAGCATAAAAAAGTCGTATCATCCTACTTATAATCAAAACAATCTACCCCTAATCACCATGTCTTACCATGCCAAAGAGACTAATCAAAATGTCCTTTAAACGACCAATTGTAAACTTACATGTTACAATTGCAATGTACATCTTTTTGGACTAACCTAGAAGATTGCAAATTCTACTTTTATCTTCATATAGTGACAATGACCTAGCCTTAGAATTCCAATGTACAAAATTATGGGTTCATTCTCATATGCACAAATATGATGTCCAAAGAGAGAATGAACATCAATATGTAATTTAATGAGATTTAAATATAGAAATAAATTCCAACTTACACAAATATAGATTTTTCACCTAAAATAGGTCATCACTTACATGATGAAGTCGCTCATAATGAATTTCTGGTCCACATAGGAAATTTACAAAAATAACAAGTGAACATTAAAACCCATGTCCACCATATCAACCAAAAATAGAATGTAAATACTAAAGAATTCCCTATTTGTAATGTGAGGTAAAAAAGATGAATATTATGACTAAGGGAAGGGTAATGTTGAGCTTGCTATAGAGAATGAAATCAATATTGATAAAGAGAAAAGTCAAAAGATTGGTCCCTAGCCTCAAGTACATATACTTAAGGGTTTTAAAAAAAGGATGGGGATTGCTAGACATATTTTTAGGAGGCTAGCGGAGGAGATTAGTTTACATATACTTAAGGGTTTTAAAAAAAGGATGGGGATTGCTAGACATATTTTTAGGAGGCTAGCGGAGGAGATTAGTTTATGGAAAGAGTCGAGAAAAAAAAATGAAAATAAAACACTGAATAATTTAAATAAAAACTTACTTCCCCAAGCTCCTAACCTAATGCCCATCGATCGAGTATACTCCTTTGCAATCCTTCCGCTACTAATTAATGCTTCATACCATCACAATACAGGGGGGCTATGTCATCCCACTGCCACCCCTTCTGCCCCAAATCCTAAATGCCGTGTCATAATTGCCACTACTAATCAAATTTATCATATGTATTAGAAACAAAAGAAAATAAATCTTAAGCTACAGTATAGGTGCAACAAATATCAAGCCATTGCATATACAAGTTAATAGTTAAGGGTGATCACCATATTGCCCATGGGGACATAATAAAAATTAATAGAAAACATTTGAGTGGCATTTCCAACCTTTGTGTTTTCTTTTCCCACCTAGAATGGTGATGATTCATTTATTTCAACTAGTATCATTTATTTCAACTAGTATAAGTTATTCTATGTTCCATCTCTTTTCATGGATAGGGTTCAAGAGCGTGTCAATCCCATTTAAATTTAGTTGTGCTAGTTTTAATATATATATATATATAAACATTTTATTCCATCTTATTTTAATGCCCTATAGTTAGGATCGCTTATGAAATTTACAAAGACTATAGTAATGCTTGTATTTATGATATCTAATGTTTAAATAATCGATACTGAATACACTTCAAATTAAACGAATACGTGAATTTTTTTTAACTATATAATTAGTAAATATTTAAATCAAAATTTTAGATTTATTAAATATATAGAGTGATAAAGAAAGTGAAAGGTTAATTTATTTATGCTTAAAATATCTATTATTATTTTTATTATTATTATATTGTAATTACTAAATAGATTTAAGTTAATTTGTTTGTATTATCAATCAAATCTTTGGGTCGAGGGGGTGTCATATACCAATTTGTTGTTTGGCTTGATTGTGACCTTAACAATAAATTATTGTTATTATTATTATTTTTTTTTGACAAGAAAATGAAGTTTGTATTAATATTGTAGTGGTATGACCACTGTAGAAACATCTACATAATTCAGGCATGCATCCTGTGCATGAAATCCAAAATTACATATATAGGCGCCATATAACAAAGCCCAAAAATGCCTATTATGGCTTAGATTCCAAAATTTAACTCCTATGGAGTTTAAATCCTACAAACAATGTATCTGCATAGTAAACAAAACTGGGCAAGAGCCAAGAAAAGAAGAGAACCAGAGTTACGCCTGCTACTCGGGGTTCGAGGGGCCTACATTCGACAAGATCTTCACCCCTACATGTTGTTGAAGGGTCTTCCTGACGATTTGGAGCTCCATCTTTTCCATCCTGAATTCTAGGTCCGCTATATGTTCATTAACCATATGCACTGATTGTGTGAGTGATTCTGAAGCTTCCTCTCTGATTTGAATGAGGTTGTCCTCAAACATATCAAACCTTATGCCACCTTCCTCGTCCAGACGGAGAAGAAATATTCTTTGCGCGCTTAATTTCTGCTTCAATTCATGGATTTCCAGTTCCAGCGAAGGAGGGGGGTTGGGAGGAGAAACATACTCAGAACTGGAAGCCATGCTAAGGGTTGGGGAGAAATTTTTCAAAGTTTGAAGGATCGGGGACCATGCAGAGAGAGTCAATCAAGATAAACGATCAAAAGAGAAGAATGATATGCCTGAGGGGGAGTCAAATGCTACCCTTAATTTATTTCCAGAACGCGCATTCCAGTCCATAATTTGGATAGGAAACCTCACACGATTTTATTGTGGGAGAGACATAGGTTTTGTACTTAATTGCTTAAAGGGCATGGTTGCAGCCTCATGCAGATATGCGTAGAGTGATGTGAGATGGGGGGGGTGTACCTTCTCACCTGGAAATCATCATATGCTTAAGTGATGCCATGGGTCAGAGTGACGAGAGGTTTGACATCCTGTTGCCTCTGAGCACGATATAACCTGCAAGCCATCGACCCCAAACCGTTAAGGAATTAGAGAAAAAGACGAGGTCCCATTGAGTGAGAGGAGTCCCTTGCTCAAGGGAGTGGTGGATTTTACTGCCTTGTCCGATTCTTCATTTAAGTACCGAAGAACATGGAAAAAATCAATCTTCCAGAAGGATTTAGAGAGTCTCTAGATTTTCTTGAGGATTTGTTGAATTTTCATTTGATTTGGCAATGAGTTAGTGACCAAGGCTTGGATTACGAGCCGAGAGTCTCCTATCACCGAGATTTTATTGATGGCTATTTCCTGAGCTTGGTTGAGGCCTTTCCAGAGACTCAGAGCTTCTTCCATGTTGTTGGTGTCTTCCCCTAATCCCCAAGAAAAGACCCGTTCTAAGATTTTGTCGAGGCCGTAGATCACCCCTCCCCCTCCTGCCTCCCCTGGGTTTCCCTTCGAAGCTCCATCAAAGAAAAGGGTGTGTTTATGTTGGGAACGCCACTAGTCTTTGAAATCCTCTTTCTCCATACACAATTCCCAGGGTTCATAGAGGTGATTTGGGATAACGGGAGGAGGTTTTAGATCTGGAGCGAGGCTATGAATCCACGCTTCTTTATGGGGGGAGAGAGGTCAGTTGTTGGAGGCTAACAAAAGGAAGGAGAGGTAGTTTCCCATGATAGATTTGGATTTGAGATAAACATGGGTGGGGGTGGAGGCCTTATTTATGAAAATATGGGCGTTCCATTCTAGCCAAATTTTTCATAAAATAAATTTAGGGAGAGTCAGCCAGCAACACTTAAGATGATGTTTGGATTTGAGAGAGAAGGGACAAAGGGAGGCCTAGTTACTTAGCAGAGAGGGGATATCTAGAGGGATTTGAATAGTTGGGGCCCACCCAGACAGGGCTAAGTTCCAAACTTCTTTTGCAAATGGGCAGTTAAGAAGCATATGTTCAACTGATTCTTCGTGGGAGAAATAGAGAGGGAATCTCAAAGGGCCTTCCCATCTTTTTCTTCAGAGGTTGTCACTAGTCAGGATACTATTATGTGCTAAGGTCCAGATGAAGAAGTCCACTTTAGGTAGACTTTTGACTTGCCAAATCCCTTTCCAAATTGCCCGATTTCCGGGAACCTGGGGTTCATCGAAGAGAAGTTTGTAGCCTGCTACTACTGAGTAGTCACCTGACTGGCTTCCCCAGCTGCGAGAGTCCTTGAGTCTTTTGGATATTAGGGATTTCTCTTGCAATAGAGATATCAAAAGTTCTTTTTCGTGGTGCAACTAGGGTGGACAGATAGGGAATACCCACCTTGCCTAGTCTTTGGATTTGTCTCTTTTCCAGAGGGAAATATTCCAAAGGGTGATAACATTTTAAGATTTGAGGAAGACTTTAAGAAGAGTCGTGCCAGGGATAGTTTCAAGTGGGGGATTCTCCATGATGGAGTCTTCCCATATTCGGATTTGCTTTCCATTGCCTGGAATCCAGGTAAGAGTAGAAGTGAAGAAATTATGTGCTTTTAAGAAGAGGAGAAGATCGACAAGCTATGAGTGGAATTTGGTGGGGCATATAGACATCGAAGCCTCGGGCCAGGAAAATACTTCTTCCAAATGGCTATTTTTCACCAAGAGCTCCTCCCTGAAACTACATTCCAAAGCAGTTTCACTCCAAGGGCCAGATTTTTTATTTTTAGATCACGGATTTGGAGACCTCCTTCAGGAATAAGACGAGAAATATTCCCCCAACTGACCAACGAGAGTTTATTGTCATTATTTTTCCCTCATTTCCATAGAAAGCATCTCAAAAGGGATTCAATTTTAGTGATGATGCCTCGAGGGGATAGCAGGATTGTGTTAGGGTCTTATAATTATAGGAGGTCTGATGATTCAGATATCATTTGTCGGTCTCACGATGAAGTTCCTAGCTTGCTAGTCTCTCGGTTGTTTCCATTTGCCCCTCCACCTATTTTGCCTGATCCTTCATCACCATACTACATCCTTCATCCACCTCTGCACCCTCACTTCCTTGCCCTTTTGAACCATTGAGTACGCCCCACCCACCACTCATCCCTGCATAAACCAAAATTAGGATAAACAAAAAACGTTAGATTAATAAAATTAAATTAGACTTATTAATAATAAATTAATTTTTAATTAATTAATAATTAGTAACTAGGTTAGTGTATTAAAATTAAATAATAAATAAAAATTAAACTTAAAACATAATAAAAATAAAATTATATAATTAAAACATTAAAAAGCATATATAAAATATATAAAATAAAAACAATTAAAAAATAAATAAAACATAAAAATAAAACAAATCATAAATAAAAACTAAACTATATAGTTAAAACAAAATATAAATAAAACAAAACAAATTAAAAATAAACACAAACACTAAAAATATATAAAACAAATAAATAAAAAACAAAACATAAAATTAAAAGTTAAAAAACCCAAAATACACTCTATCCTAAGTTCTACCCACCCATTTTCCTCGTGCATATCGGACCCCGCCCATCACGTCCCATCACACCAAGGGGCCTAGGATAAGTGGTATTGGGAGGGACACTTGTCACCTCCTGGTGAAATCAGACCCCCCCTCCCAATACCAGTTACCACTTGGGGGGGGTCCGACATATCGCTTACCTCTCCAAAACCGCCCTCCCCAATTTTTCGAAACCACCCATTTTTGCCTCTTTGACACCTCATATTTCAAAGCGTATTCTGGGAAAACGGAGATAGATTTTTAAAAACTGAGGTTTTGTTTAGAACAGGCGGAAGAACACAAACCTCTTCCAGTTTTTTCATAGGTGTTACGATTTGGGAGAATCAAATCCATCTTTCAGCCTCCTTTTTTCAGTTTTGCATTTTTCCTGTTTCAATCCTGATTTGGTGGGAGCTGTTTCGGCAAGCTGGAGACGAAATTGGAAAAATGGGCGAAGGTTTTTGTCCAAAACATGCTCATATAGAATAAACTCCTCCAGATTTTAAACAAGTGTCACCATTAATAATAAACAGAGGTCTGCGTTGACCCCTTGTTTTAGCAGTTCCGCCCACGTTTCATGGTGGAGAATTCCAATTTTTTTGGGATTTGTGGCTATTTTTGGCCGATGTGTTTGAATCCGAATTCTTAAGCTTGAGGGGTGATCTCTCCTATTTATTGATGTAATTTTTATGTAAAGGGGTTGATTCCTGCACCCACAAAGGCTATTCTCTGTAATATTTTTTTAGATCTACCAGCAATAAAAGGGACTTTTTCATAGGATTCTTGTGTGTTGACGATTGGTGAAGTCTTCTTTTCTTCGTTGAATGTGATTCTACTTAGTCATCATTATGTTTTATTTCTCTTATTTTTAAAAGGAGGTTTAGAGAAGAATTTATCTTTGATACTCTGTGTCGAGCTTTTAAAAATCTTAATGTTTTCTTCCGATATTACAATGATAAAATTCTTAAATGCTTTGTTATTGTGATTGATCGTCTCCTTTGTTTTTTCTTTACATCACTTTACTTTTAAAGGATCCAACATTTTCATTACCTTTCCCTATGAATATACCTTATATATTTGTGTTTGATTTCAAACTTGTCACAGACCCCATAGCCCAATGGGATTCTAAAGCAGTCCTTCAGCCAAACATCTCAAATAAAAAACAAACTCATGTATAGTATAGCTAGCCTAATATGCCCTTCAAACAAAGTTATATCAGATAGAGAGATCCCTCTCTGAGTCTTGGAGGGCTAGATCCAAGAATCGAAGTGGTTTTGATGTTGCCTCTGTGACTGCCTCCATAGCCTTGGGGAAATTACAGAGTGCTAACAGAATGGAGACCATACTGGGGAACTTTCCCCAGTAGTACACTTCAAATTTATATATCTGATCACTAATGGTGGATAGTGACCAGACAGAAGAAGGCTGAGATCATTCACCTGGCGAATCAAATCTGTAGATCAGTTCCAATTCGAAGACTCCACTGGAGGAAGGACCTGAAACATGGCAAGGAAACCTGGAAATATCAGGTATTCGAACTCAAATTGTATCCAAGATATCGTTGGATTTATCTGTAGTTGTATTCTCTCCTATTATAACCTAGGTCAAGAGTTAATTGTTGAAGCTCATAATGATCACGATCAAGATGAAGAACCTCAAAGGATTCAACCTTTACCTATAGCTCTGGTATGCACTCCCATATATGTAGATAGCCCAATAAGACACAAATCTCATGCTTCATATCCTCCCATGGTTGAAATTCCAGTTATCCGTTAGCCCCTTTCTTTACCTCCTATATCTACAAAGATCCCAGACAGATAAAAGCCCCTAGGTTTGCCTCATATTCTCCATGATTTCCCTGCAAATTATAACAATAAGCTGCCTAGATTTGATGGAGAGAATGCCAATATCACTGCTAAAAAACACATCTAGAGGTTTTAATATTTCCTTGACCTTTATGAGGTTGAATATGACGATGTCCATATAAGGATGGTTGCCTTGTCTTTGCAAGGTAAAGTTGAAAAGTGGTTTAAAAACCTTCCAGCTGCAAGCGTTAGAAATTTTCATTAGTTCATGCAAGTTTTCTTAGATAGGTGGGTGATCATGGGAAATATATTTCTCATCCTAGAAGAGTATGAACATTTGAAAAGACAGCCAGGGGAGACAATACATCATTTTTAAATAAGATTCAATAAGGTATATCATGCAATGCCTACTGATATAAGGCCACCCCCAGGATCAGCTCACTTGCATTACTTCGATGCCTTTGATCCTGAGATGGATTTCCAATTAAGAGAAAGGAACACTGCAACACTTGAAGAAATGCAAAATATTGCAGTTGATGTGGAAGCTAACTTGTTGAACAGAAAGGAAAAGCTAAGGGTAGAAGAGAAAGATAGAACAGAAAATGAACAGATGGCATCTTCGGAAATGAAACTAGATGTCCTGGAAAATACTGTAAAAGAGATGATGCAAAAGATTAGCAGGAAAGATGAACTTGATGTTCAAAGACCTTATGTTCCATTAGTGCCAGAACGGATAAGGATCATTGTCCCCAAACACTTTCCAGCACGACCTCAATATTCTGAACTACCAAAGGATTATTTCATGTATTCAATTCATAACGTAGTCAAAGCTGAAGTTCCAACTTAGCTTGTTGAAGAGCCATCAACTGATATGATGTGCATGTTTGATGACTTTTCTTACTGGGATAATATACCCAAGTGTGATCAGTATGATGATGATCATGAGGCTGAAATTGATGTTGATTGTTCAAAGCAACCAACAGCAAGTCGTTGGCAGGAATAAGATCAGTTACAACTCAAATATGACAATCATCCTCTGCCCAAAAATCATGACAACGATGAGGAAAATGTAGAAAATTTCAGAGTAAGGGAAAAAAATTTGCCCTTATGTTTCTCATCTTTTCAATTTCTGAAAAGAAACTCTAGGCAAGTTGTAAATAGTGAAGACAAAAAATTATCTGATGAGTCAGTAAAGGATGTCATTGATGACATGGGATCAGTTTTAGACCCAAAATCACACTCACTAATTTCCCTTGATTTTCAAAGTCCAGATGGAAGTCTAGATCTCGAAACAAGATTTGAATCAGTGGAATGTAATTCTGTATCATTAGATTATAATTCATTTCAAATTTTGAAGGAGACTCTTGAACAAGTGTTGAAGGATAAACACATACAAAAGTCAGGAAATTTCATTTGAATCAATGCAGTAGTCTTGTCAGTCTTTTTAGGATCCAATAGTTGATCGGTTGGATGACCTGTGTGGTCAAAATCATTCTTCATTTTCCAGTCATGAGCTGAAAAGTTGTTATGATCTTGACATGGTGAAGCAATCAGCTTCACAATCTAGTTCAACAACAGTCTTACTGCTAAACTTATCAGAACAACTGCAACCACATCAAAAATTCCACGAGGATGCAAATAGCATAAATACAGTGCCAGAGAATGTTTTTCACTTAGCTAAATCTAAAAATCAAGGAACAATTAATTTCTACCTTGATCCTATAACTACCTACATGGCGAAATTTTTCACTACAGAGCCCCAATCTATTTCTGGCATTACTTTTGTTCTTCAGGATTGTCGAGGTCTCTGTTGTAAAGGTCATACTGGAAAGCAGTTCATGATGCCTATGCAAGTTCTATTTCTGATATTGTTTGAAAACATTGAAAGAGCAAAGCTATTATAGCAACTGCTTGACTGGCTGCACTCGCATTATTGTATCATTTAAATCAACAAAATTACCAGTATTGTAGGGTAGGTAGAAGTTTTGAATAAGCTCAGTCATTTGAGCATCTTTTTTAGTATTTCATGGTTTCAAGCGGAGTTTGTAGTTAATGATATCTAGTTCAACGTTCAGTCAAATTTGAGCCAGTTCGAAGATTGTATATGCAACAACTCCATGGCCCAATGAATGAAGAATTGGTTTCCATGTTCAGAGGTCTGAGATTCTTGACACCTCCTCAAGAGATGTCATCCCCAGGTGGAGCCTATGTTAGGGTCCTATAAATATAGGAGGCCTAATGATTCATATATCATTTTTTAGTCTCACGGTGAAGTTCCTGGCTTGTTGGTCTCTCGGTTGCTTCCATTTCCTCCTCCACCCATTTTGCTCGATCCTTCATCACCGTACTACATCCTTTATCCACCTCTGTGCCCTCACTCCCTTTCCCTTTTGAACCATTAAGTACGCCTCCCCCGCCACTCATCCCTGTATAAACCAAACTTAGGATAAACAAAAATCGTTAGATTAATAAAATTAAATTAGACTTATTAATAATAAATTATTTTTTAATTAATTAATAATTTGTAACTAGGTCAGTGTATTAAAATTAAACTTAAAACAAAATTTAAAACACAATAAAAACCAAATTATATAATTAAAACATTAAAAAGTATATATAAAATAAAAACAATTTAAAAATAAATAAAACATAAAAATAAAATAAATCATAAATAAAAACTAAACTATATAGTTAAAACAAAATATAAATAAAACAAAACAAATTAAAAATAGACACAAACACATAAAATATATAAAACAAATAAATAAAAAACAAAACACAAAATTAAAAATTAAAAATTAAAAAACCCAAAATACACTCTATCCTAAGTGCTACCCACCCATTTTCCCTGTGCATATCGAACCCCCCCTCACGTCCCATCACACCAAGGGGGTCAGATAAGTGGTATTGGGAGGGACACTTGTCACTTCCTGTTGAAATCGGACGCCCCCTCCCAATACAACTTACCACCTCAAGGGGGTCCGACATATCGCTTACCTCTTCAAAACCGCCCTCCCCCAATTTTTCAAAATCGCCCATTTTTGCCTATTTGACACCTCGTCTTTCGAAGAAGATTTCGGGAAAAAAGATACATATTTTTGAAATATGAGAGAGGTTTTTGTTCAAAACTAGCTGAATAACAAAAACCTCTTCCAAGTTTTTCATAGGTGCTACTAGTTGGGAGAATCGAAGCCATCGTTTAGCCTCATTTTTCCAGTTTTGTGTTTTTCCTGTTTCAGTCCTGAGGTTGCGAAAGATGTTTCGGCAAGCGAGAGATGAAATTGGAGAAAATGAAGGAGGTTTTTGTACAAAACACGCTCATATACAATAACCTCCTCCACATTTTACACATGTGTCACCGTTAAATATAAATAGAGGTCTGAGTTGACCCCTTTGTTTAGCAATTCCGCCCACCTTTCATGGCAAATAGTTCCATATTTTTGGGGATTTGTGGCTATTTTTGGCCGAGGTGTTTGAATCCGAATTACTAAGATTGAGGGGTGATCTCTCCTATTTATTGATGTAATTTTTATGTAAAGGGGTTGATTCCTGCACCCAGAAAGGCTATTCTCTGTAATATTTTTTCAGTTCTACCAGCAATAAAAGGGACCTTTTCATAGGATTCCTGCATGTTGACAATTGGTGAAGTCTTTTTTTCTTCGTTGAATTTTATTCTACTCATTCATCATTATGTTTTCTTTCTCTGATTTTTAAAAGGAAGTTTAGAGAAGAATTTATCTTTGATACTCTGTGTCGAGCTTTTAAAAATCTTAATGCTTTCTTCCGATATTACAATGATGAAATTCTTAAATGCTTTGTTATTGTGATTGATCGTCTCCTCTATTTCTTCTTTACATCACTTTAATTTTAAAGGATCCAATGTTTGCATTACCTTTCCCTATGAAGATACCTTATAGATCTGTGTTTGATTTCAATCTTGTCACAGACCCCATAGCCCAATGGGATTCTAAAGCAGTCCTTCAGCCAAACATCTCAAATAAAAAACAAACCCATGTATAGTATATCTAGCCTAATATCCCCTTCAAACAAAGTTACATCAGTCATAGAGATCCTTATCTGAGTCTTGGAGGGATAGATCCAAGACTTGAAGTGGTTTTGATGTTGCCTCTGTGATTGCCTCAACAACCTTGGGAAAAATACAGAGTGCTAACAGATTAAACATTGATAAATAGGGATGATTGAGAGGACTGACTTTATAAGAACTAGCTTGCCTATTGGATTTAGCCATCTTGAGCCCCATACGCTTATTCTAGATTTGATTTTGTCGGTTAGGGGTGCCCATTTCAAGGACTTGGTAGAGGCTTTAAAGATTGGGAATCCTAAATATTTAAAGGAGTCCCACTGAGTTTTTCCCACTATTCCCAAGATTCGGGTAATGTCTATCATCTCCCTCGGGGAATAGTTCCAACCATATATTTGACTCTTCCTGTAGTTGATTTTGCTACCTGAGATGGCTTGATACTTGTCTAGTTCGGATTTGAATTTTCTGGCTGAGTGGTTTCTTGCACTTCCAAGGAGAATGGTGTCGTCGGTGAGCTGATCATGGTTGATGTCTCTGACTCCTATGGCTATGCGCAGTCTCATTAGATCTTGAATTTGTTGACTCTGATTCAGTTGGAATCTCATCACGGATGCATGAATGGCGTAGAGGAGTGGGGAGAGGGGGCAGCCTTGTCGTATCTCTCGAGAACCTTGGAAAAATCCAGTTGCTTGGCCATTAACCAAAGGTGAAATCCATGGGCTTCCAATGCATGCTTCTGTCCAATTGAGTGGTCAAACCCAAGTCACTGCATAAATTGAAATAGAAATTTGTGTCTTACCCTATCAAAGGCATTTGCTAAATCGAGTTTGATTACCATACCTTTTTCTTTCCGGGATTGACTTGAGTGAATAGCCTCCTAGACAAGGATAATATTATTGCCAATGTTCTTGCCCTTGATGAAGCCCCCTTGATTTTCAGGAATGATTGAAGGAAATATGTTTTTGATCCGGTTGGTGATGATTTTAGTTATAATTTTTTGATCGATGTTGCAGAGGGAGATTGGCCTAAATCGATCAAAGGAAGTGGCTCCTTTTTCCTTGGGAATGAGGGCTAGGAAAGATGAGTTGGTGCTTCCTCCAATCTTACTGCAGGATTGCGAGTTTTGAATCATTATGTGGAGGTCATTCTTAATTATTTTCCAGCAGACTTTGATAAACCGGATTGTAAATCCATCTGGACCTAGTGCTTTGTCTGGCTCCATATTGGCTATAGCTTTCTTGATTTCTTTTTTAGAGATCGATGTTGTGAGAGTTGAGTTATCTTCCATGGTGACCCTTTTGGGAATCAAATTTAGAACATCGATGGTGGGAGCTTCTAGTGGTGGAGGCTCTTATATATAGATATTATTGAAGTGTGTATGAGTTGCTTGCTTAATGTCTTCAAAACTAGACAAGATTTGATCTTGTGAGTGGATTTCTTTGATAGAGATGAACTATTTTCATCGCTCTGCCTGTTTGTGGAAGAAACTGGTGTTTTTATCTCCCACTTGGAGCCAAAGGCTCTTGGATTTCTGTCACCAATTATCCTCCTCCTGTCGGCATGCACGATGGGGATTTATATGCAACTGATGATCTTTTTCCAAAGATAATAGGTCCATGGGAAGGAGCTCCAACTGGAGTTGATGTTGTTCCAAGGCTTGTTGCATTTCCAGACGTTGTTGGAGGGGGGATTTAAGAGATCTGGCCCAGGATTTGAGACCCGATTTAAGTTTCCTTATCTTTTCTTCCCATATGAAGAAGGGAGAGCCCAAGACTGAATCTGCCCATACTGAGGCGACTAGATCTAGAAAACCCTTTTGCTAGATCTAGGAGGGGCTAAACTAGAAATGAATGGGGCCCAAGTTGCGATATTGCAAGATTGATAAAAGGATTGGTTTATGGTTAGAGACATTAAAAGGGAGGATAGAGGACTCTATATTAAGCCCGAGAAGAAGAAATGAGTGTTGAGACAGAAATCTATCAAGATGAGCAGCTATATGTCCCGGGCCTATTCTTCTATTGGACCAAGTGAAAATACCTTTGGGGGGCTTGATGTCTTCTAGGTCCCAGTCCAAAATTAAATCATCAACTGTTTCCCAAAGAGGATCTCTAACTGGAGTCCCCCCTTTTTTTTCTTGGGAGGTAAGGTTGAGATTCAGATCCCCAGCTAGGATTATGTTCTCGGGGTGATGTAGATACAGGAAATCTTGTATAAGATTCCAACACTCTCTTTTTTCTGCAAGGAGAACTAGGACATAAATGTTGATGAGACTTACCTAAAGGCCCGTATATTTATGATGAATATTTGTGAATATCCAATGTGTACAAGTGAAGGAATCGATCAAGTTGAATTTGTTGGGATTCCAAAGTGTGCCTAGACCGCCTGAGGAACCTTGGGAGTTTACTGTTATTCCTTCTCCTAAGTTCCAGAAGGACTTTCTGGTCTGGAAGAACTGATGTTCCTCCAACTTGGTCTCCTGGACTAAGAGGACATCTGGGGTGGCCATACGCATTAGATGTTTCATTGCTTCTACTTTATGTTTTCTCCCTAGACCCCTACAGTTCCAAGAGATGACCTTCATTACTTACCTCTGTTGCTGGTGGCACTCCCTTTAGAGATCTTCCCTTGTTCCCGCGTTATTCTGGGATTGAACAACCCTTCCAGAGTAGATTGTCCACCCTATAGCTTGTCCTTATAGGTTGCTTATTCTTTGCATTCATTTGATGATTTTATTCCTCTCCTTGATGTTTTCTTAGAGCTTTGTAATAGATCTATTTCTCCTTCCTCTTCTTCCGACAGATCTCCCTCTGTTCCTTGATCTTGTTGGGCGTTTAGGGATGGATTTTCTTGGGAGAGGGCCACAATGGTAGCT
Source organism: Picea glauca (assembly GCA_000966675.3). NCBI lineage: Eukaryota > Viridiplantae > Streptophyta > Pinopsida > Pinales > Pinaceae > Picea > Picea glauca. The sequence continues at coordinate 38,545 of JZKD02S2142144.1, forward strand.
GGGAGACGATCTAATGCTTTTTTTTCTGGGATGGACGGGGTGATGGGTGAGTCATTTTCAACCATGTTTCCTTCAGCTTCTCATTCTTCCAGGGTAGAAAAGCTATTACCGGATTCGAGCTGCATTTTTAGCGTCAGAGCTTCCTTTCTGGTTGGTAAGGGATTAGGTTTTTTCCCCTCTCTTCACAGTCCTGATTTATGATTTTTATTATGTCTTTTGTCTTGCTGCCACCCCTCTTCCGTATCTTGCTGAGGTTGAGGGATTTTTGGGTAGTTTTTCTAGAAATGTCTGTAATCATGGAAATGTCTATATTTGAATGGAAATTGTTTCTAATCTAGCCTATGGAAGTGTTGCCAATCTCCTACAATCAGTTTTATGGCTTCTGTTAATCCAGCTTCTAAGTCGACTTCAACACAAATACAAGCACATGAATATTGATCTTTAGTGCTTGCTTTGTCAATGTACTTGTTGATCCCGTTGCCAATAGACTACAACGAGGAGGGTGTCCAATAGTGGATCAAGAGATTAGAAAGCCTGGCCCACACTAGGATCGCCTTAGGCACATCTAGAGCAGGATCATAGTCAGGGGTCCAGTGGTTCAGGTATAACCCTTGAGGCCCCATGAAGTAGGGCCCATTTCTGAATATCAGGTCATGATCATCTCTGGAGATGAATTTGAATAGAAAAAACCCACAACCAACCGCGTAGCAAGGGAAACTACTGGTGATCAGAGGGCACCAGTTCTTCTAGATCCAGTTTTCGATAGTGCGAGGCGAGGGACAGAGTCTAACAAACTTCCCCACTAAGGCTCGATCTGCTAAAGACACCACAATTTGCATAGGCTTCTCTGGAGGAAGGGCGATGACTGGAACATCAACGAGTCTTTTGACAAATTTGGGGGGCAAGGCAGAGCTGGTTTTCTTTCCTTAGCAATGAGAAAATTATTAAATGTAGTTGCATCTTCTAAGGGTGGAGGAAGAGGCGACTTCTCACAGCCCCTTTCAGCACTCATGGAGCCCAAAACCAATAGAAAAGCTTCGACAAGATGTCAGATCTTCAGGTACAAATGCAGAGCAACATTCATTATTGTTATTATTGTTGTTGTTGTTATTATTATTATTTTCTAGTCAAAATTGAATAGTTCTACATATAATGACACATCAAAGCTACAAGTTATGAGAAACTTTACAATTTTTTAATTCTAAATTGTAGAATGCTCCTTATTTCTCCTAATACAATTACTAAGATTATATAACTAGTTTCAATCACATCTTTTATACACCTTTAACGAAGGCCTTTTTTATTTTATTAATTTTTATTATTTATCATTTGTTTTGAAGTACTCTTTGGTGGAAATTAAAATCAAATTTAATCGTTTAAAAATATCATTAAAAAATAATTAATAAAAAAAAATAAAAATCATAATTATATTAGTAAAACAAAATGGTTTTTAAAAATAAACCAAATGAATAATAATAAAAAATATATATATTTCATTTATTATACAAAGTTATATTTAAAAACAATACTAATTAATAATAATTAAAAATAAATATTTCATTTATTAATAAGGATCAATATTTTTTATATCCTTTATGTTGTTATTTTTGTATCTTGATATATTCATATTTTGGTTTTGGTCATATTTTTCATGTGCAAATTTAAACATAACAAATTCAAATCAATATTTTATAA
>JZKD02S2142155.1:34227-44723 GCA_000966675.3 Picea glauca
GCCCACACTGGGTGAACCACATAAATCTGTGTCTCTCTTGTATTGTGTGTCTTCTGTGTTTTGTTTCTGCATTTGTTTTATTTTATTGCTCCGCGGTCCTGTTTTTCTAACAGACTTGATTGTTCAAGTGCATTATGTTTATGTGGTCAGAACTGACAGACTTGAGGATGACTCAAGTAGTGCCAGATTTGAAGAAGTCTTGTAGCATTTTAAGACGCCTTAGTTGGGTGAACATGTGGATATCTTGGGACAACCTTCCTGAACGAGTATTGTGGTGGACTTAGTCATATTTTGATACATCTATGGAGGTGGCTTGGAAAAGATGCCCAACTCTTTGATGAGGTGTGTTGGGTAGGTCGTTGTGGTGAAGTGGGCAGTGAAGTTTATATGTGTCACGTTTGAGAGGATGGATGAGGTGCCTTGGTGTTTGGTGCCTTAGCTAGTTTTTTTGGGTCATGTGATGACTTTACAGTCATGATGAAAGTGCCAAAGTTTGGATGCTTGTAAGAGGGAAAGGCAGTTTTGTTCTAAGAGACGGATGGAGTTAGTAGAGAAGTCGACCAAGAATTGTTGGTAGTCAACCTGAATGGGTAGAACGCATACCAAGTGACTTGGGTGGTGTTATCTCTCCTTTGGTATGGGACATTGGATGAGGCAAAGCATGCATTGGTGACTTATGGATGATTGTGTGATGACTCAGAGATCCAGCAGGGATCATTGGTTGGAGTTGGAAGATTATTAGTTCGAACATTCCTAAGGTATAGAAGTTCTTTAAAGTGACTCATTCTACTTGGAGAACTTTGGAACATTCATTTGGATGTTTGAGGAGTGTAGGCACATTGGCCACACTCATCACAAATGTTGATTTTCGTTGAGGTGACTTGACGACAGGACGCGAGTTGAGGACTTTACTTTGTTTGGAGGATTGTACAGATAGGCAGATTCTAGCATGAAGAGATTACTTGGGCATGAGAGTTTCTCTTTCTTTGGTAAGCATAGTTTATGGTGAAGCCTAACCATTCCAAGGAATAGAGAGGTAAACCTAGAAGCATGGTTGGGTGATGAAGTAGTGAGGAAAAGGCAGTTTGGATGTGCAGTTCTTGGGGAAAATCGACTAATTGTGCCATGAGGAGGGCAATGGAGTCAATTTGTTGTAGAAGAATTTGTTTCAGGGTGATTTCATAGTGCATCAAGGTGAGGGGCGACTTTGCCTTGGTCTAATATCATTGTGTGAATGGACAAAATTGTGAAAGAAAGTGACCAGTTTGTGCATGAGGGTGTCAAATCTCAAGGACCATGACGGTTGAACTGGCCATTCGACTAGTGAACAACTTGGGAGAAAAAAACAGCATGCTAAGGGGTTCAAGAGTATGGACACGCCAGTAAGTTCAAAGTACAACACTTAGACATCATGAAGGAACTTCTTGAAGAATATCGGATGATGGAAGCAAGAATGAGGCAAGGATGGACACTTGCCTTAGTCTTTAGAGTTGGAGAAAGTGAAGGAGATGTGACAAAAAAGACTAATTTTGGGCATGAGGAAGTACACTCTCATGAGTAGGGAATGATGGTTGGAATAACTACTAAATCAGTGCAAGGCATGTGGGATATCAGTGTGAGGAGACATGGAAGAATTTGTTGAAGTATGAGAACAGTAGCAAGATCACAAGAGTTAAACACTTGGGATAATTTTGAAGTGAAATGGCCTGCAGCAGTTGGTTGTAGCAGGCAGTGATAGTAGCAACAAAATCGAACAATAGAAAGACAACAACATCTCAGCGAGAGAGTACAATAGAGTTGGGTGACTTTCATCCTTTGAGTTGGGTGAAGTGACCGCATTGACTCATGAGGCAGCAAATTGTGTGGATTTGGTTGCGGTGCAGTTTGGTTTGTGGAAACTTGTGGTTTCCACTTCATAGGGAAACTTGGGTTTTCCACTTTGGCAGAATTTGGGGTTTCCATGCAACACAAAACTTAGGGTTTCCAGTAGACTTAGTTGCAGTGGAGGAACAAGTTCAGGTGGAGACTTGGGGAACGCATATTTTGTGGATGTTTCCAGGGATGGAAATGACTTGATGTGGGGGAGTATTTAAGGCCTTCGACTATATGGGCGCAAAGACCTTCACCCAAGTCCTTGAGGAGATGAACCTTGGGGTTGATTCGGAACCCAAGTTGGGAAAGTGGATGCCTTGTTCATGCGAACATGCCAAGGGGATTGCCTAAGTATTAAGCAACCAAGAGATTGGGGTGCACCAGTATGAAGGGTGCACCAAGGTTGGGCATGTTGGTCCCAAGGGGAACAACAAACGATGATCACATGGGTTCATTTAGGTGATCAAGTCAACAAAGGGGAATGACTATTCTCTTGCACGACCAGGTTCGTGAAGGTGCATAATGATTCATTTGGACATGGGTTCGTGAAGGGGCGTGACACCCCCAAATGATGCGACAGTTCACAATGGTGACCTTTGGAGAGCCTATAAGATAATAAGGGTGCACAACAAAGGAAGGAAAGTTTGGCAGAACTTATAGACAATGAGAGCTCTATTATTTTGATGCAGATGAATAGGGGGAGCTCCCTCAAGGATCCAAATCGCTCCACTCTGGGAGGACTTGTGTTACCTTGAGGAGGAGGGTTTGACAGACAGACCTGGGAAAATTTTGGCTAAGTCTGTAAATACAGGTCTATGGATGCATGTGTGAGGCAGAATTGAAATTTGTATATTTTTTGGAAATGAAAAGGCAGAGTCTGTGAAAACGAAGAGACAACAAGTCTACAAGTGAGGGCATGTATGAGGGGCACCGCAGGTAGTTGCGGATATGGTTGCGAGATAGATTCGTGTGGTAGTGGATCTGTTCATTAGTGTCTTAGTGAGGTGATGTGAGTCATTTTCCTCTTTCAAAGTTGTAAACCAAGTTAGTAGTGTTCATCTTGTAATTGTTCTGCAATAACAAAGATTTATCCAAGTGTTAGGCACGGTTTGTGCCACCCACACTATATCTATGTTTCTCTTGTATGTTTCTTTGTTGTTCTCTTGTATTATCATGTTCTTGGATGTATGCTTAAAAATGACTAAGTGTTAAAGTAGTTAAAAATTTTCTAAGTATACAAGAGTTGAACTAGAGTAGGAGTATGACTCATCGATAGCCTAGAACAGAGTATGGGTATGCTCTAGGTGAAGAGGCATAGTTCAGACAAAGTATCCTTGGTGTTTTCAAGTAGTCAAGTGAGAAAGGGCATGGTGCCACATGCCCTCAAGAGGTGCACGATCGTAAGTCACGTTGTGGGTCTATGACAACAAGGAAGAAGCATGCACACATTTTTGAACCTATCAACTACCACAAATAGATATCCATGTCCCTTCCTATTCGTTGGAAAACCACCCACAAAATCCATGGAGATGTTATCATAGGGTCGAGTGGGTATAGGTAAGGGATGGAATAAACATTTATTTCTATTACTATTCTTTTTGGTACAACAAAGTATGCATCCTCTAATATGTTGAGCTACATATTCTTGCATTCTTTGCCAATACACATACCTTTATAAGTTGGAAATTGTCTTCCCAATACCACAATGTCTTGCAACCTTGGAGGTGTGAGCCTCTTTGATTAGTTGTATTATTTCACCTTTAGGAACATAGAGCTTGTCTATCGTGTATATCAACCCATTCTTAATATGATAATCATCCTTACCATAACCTTCTTCTACACAAATTTGGCCCTATAGCTACTGAAACGCCTCTTTGAAGTCCTCATCTTCCATGTATGCCTCTTTGTATGCATGATGGGTAAAAGGATCCATGTGCATAAGAGTTCCCAAATATGTAATATTGGATGTGGGTGACCTTGAAATCATCTATTCCAACTTATTAATGTTGTCCTTTTATATTAGCTAACTAGATTAAATTATTGCAAAAATCCCATCCACATGTAGTGTCTATATTGTTGAAGCTTACTCTAGTCATGAAAATACTATAGTGGCTATTGATCAATGTGAATAGTGGTTTCCTTTCCCATAAAATAGTGCTTCTAATTATTAATATATTGAACTAGAGCATAGATATCCTTATCATATGTAGGGTAGTTAAGGACTCCCCCGTGAAATATTTCAAAATGATAGCATACCAACTTACCTCCTTGCATCAAGATTTCTCCATAGCATATACACTTGCATCCATGTCCACTTAGAAAGGCTTCTACAAGTTACATAATGCAATAATTGGTGCTTGATCAATCTTCCATTTTACCTCATCGAAATATTTTTGATGATTCTTTCCCCACTGGAAACTCTTACCACAAGTTGTTATGGTATGGAGTGGCACAACTACTACTGAAAAGGATGTTATGAAATTTTGTAGGTACTGCACTACCCCAACAAAGATCCTAAATTCATTGACACTAGTAGGAATTGGGCACTTGAGGATGGCCTACATCTTCATGAGATCTATCTTGAGTTCCCCTCCACCAACCATGTACCCCAAGTACACCAATGACTACTCAGATAATTCACAATTCTTAAGGTTATCCAATAGCTAACGATTTTTTAGAATCTCTAACACCTGCATGAGTTTTGATATGTGTTCTTCATAAGTAGAGATATAAACCAATATTTCATCCAAATATACTATCACAAATGAATCTAAATAGGGACGCAATACATCATTCATCATTTGCATAAAGGTATTTGGTGCATTACATGAGACAAAAGGCATCACCATACATTCATACAGACCTTTCATTATCTTAAAGGAGGTCTTCCAAGTATCTTCTTCTTTAACGTTTACTTGGTAGTATAACAATTTGAGATCCAACTTGGTAAATTACTTGGCATGCTACAATTGATCTAGAAAATCATTAATTATGGGCAAATGGTATTGATTCTTAAGTGTGTTCTTGTTCAAAGCTGATATGTAGTCGATACACATTTTCCAAGTCCCATCCTTTTTGGTAACTATGACTATAGGTAACCCGTAAGGTGAGGTTCTTGTTTTAATTACTCACTACTCCAATGGCTACTCTAACTATTTCTTCACTTCATCTTCATCTAAAACAAATTGTCTATACAACCCAATATTTGGTAATGAGGAGTCAGGCAAAAATCGTATCTCGTGCTCTACTTCCCTCTTAGGTGGTAACACTTTAGGCTCCTAGAACACTCCTATGTATGCCTACAACAACTCCTCCAATTGAAAATTCTTCTCTTTGGTACATCCCTCTAGTGATTCCTTTACTCTTACCGATTCATCCCCTAGTTGATTCTCTCTTAAGAAAAGAAACACAAATTTTCTACTAGAAATCATCAAATGTTTGGCTTGGTTAGCACTTAACATAGAGATATTTGATGTATCTTTGTGTGCATTGATGATGAAATACTTCATATCCTTGATCAGGTGGTACTATTTTTCTCTATTCATGAAGATCGCATCCCTCATATACATGTAAGGGATCCCAAACACTACACCACACAAATCAAGGGGTACTATATCTAACACCACCTCATCAATAAAATCTACACTTATAGTAAATTTGATCTTAAAATGTTTAGTGACCATGATCTTTGTATTCTTATTTACCCATCCCAATGGATATGGGCTAGGATGATCATGGAATTCCAAGCCAAGCTTGCTAACCAAATCATCTGCTATGAGGTTGGATTGTGAATTAAAATCGAATAGAGCATCCACCTTAGTAATTTTGATATGGATATTAATATGGAAGATATTTTTCATCTCCTTCTCTTCCATGTGGTGAAGGCTACTCAAATTCACCTCCTTCTACACTATATTGTAGACAATCTTCTCATCCACCTCTCATTTGCTCTCTACTAAGTCGCCTAAATCCATGCCTAGCGGGTTCTTCTTCTTATTTTTTTGGATTCATCTCTAGATGTAGCTTCCAACACTTATATTTAGTGTGATCGCCAATATCGCAATGGTTGCAGTGGTTATTTGGATCCTTGCATTAATGTGCAATGGTTGTTGTTTTTTTGTCTTTTCCTTTCCACTTCTTCTTTCCCTCCTTAGAATCCTATTAGCGATCTTTCTATTTATAACCATGTGTTTTCCTTTGTTATGGCCTATGTTTTTCGAGTATTATGCTTGCACACAAGCCTCATCAATGTTTTTAGGTTTGAAAAGAATCAATTACTTCCGTAGACGATTGTGTAGACCACACAAATACTTTAGGAGTACATATAGGTTCTTGGGAGATATCATAGTTTCCATTTTCCCGAACTGAGTGGTGTACTCTTGCACACTTTTCCCTTACCTCTAGTTTCAGTCAGGAAAATGAAATCTTCTGCCTTGCATCTATATTATGGAAACTAAAATACACTTCTAACTATTGCAACCATGATTCAACTTAACAAGGTCAATCTCACATTGGTAGGTTTTGATGTCCACTTTCGCTTCCATCTTAAACAGAGGTTATGAAGGAGTGATGGCATTGGAACTTGGTTTCTCTTTCTTGGGATTTTTCTTCGACTCCTTTTATGGGTCTTCATTATCTCTTGATTTCTCATCCAATCCAACTTTTGAGTTAGAGCCACCAACCTGCCCAAAAATTCAGAACTTGTTCATTGGAGCCACCGTGAGGAGGGCCTTGTTGAGAAATATATTAGCGACTTGTTCTTCTAGCTTCAAAAATATCTCTTCTCTTGAATATTGCAGGTTGTTATGAAAAATGAACACAATATGTGACTTGGGAAACATGATATGGGAGAAAACCATCTAGAAGGTGAGGCATATGCTCTGCAATGTAAGTACAAAGAAAGGGGCACTCACTATGAGTTTCCTTTGACATTGTATCCTGAATGGTTGCTAGAGAATTGTCTTCCTCTTTTTTTATACTATCAAATTCCACTCCTAAATTATCTTCTCAACTATGGAACAAGTATAATGTTAAAAGAATGGAACCCCTTCTCATTCAAGTGACCCAGTATTTAACATAGACTAATAGTCGTCGAGGGTTATGGTTAGGGTTTTTCCATGATTCAAGCCTTTATTAATGTTAGGGTTTTGGACTCTCTATAATATTATTCAAATTCCACAAGTGACTAGCCCCACATGTCTGATTAATTGGGGCTAACATGGCATCCACTTGGTACCATGGTGGTCAACGGGGTAGGTCAACTTGCTAGAGGCATAATTTATGCATACAAACTCCAATTGAGGTGATTTTCAAATCGTTGGAAATCCCTCGGTGTGTAGAACAATGTCAAGGGGTTCGGAGATATAATTTCAAATTGTTCACACCAAAAAATGTCATTTGATGCCTTAAACTGGCTCTGGAATATTCCAAACCCAAAATCTCCAAATTGTGACCTACCACTAAATGGGCCTTGTAAGCCAATTCCTCCAATTTTTCCACCCAAAAAGTACAAAGATAGATGACAAAATATAATGATCCATTCCAAATCATTTTTGTGGTGGTTTGAGGAATATTTCATGTCCCATAAGACCTATAAAATTAAATTTAGGTATTAAAAACCTTATTTTCCTTCCCTAATCATTCTCAAGGCTCTAAGACCCATCCCTACTGCATAAAAAAGCATAATTGTGCACCCATCCCACTCATATGAAAAGTATCCCTTTTAGAGGGCATGTTGTATTTCAAGGCCTTGATCATGGCCCATTAGCCCAAGAATATTTGTTTAGGGTCTAGTTCCTTGTATTTCTCCCCCAACCATGGTTAAGGCATCAAGATCCATCCATAATGCACAAAACATCATAATGGTGCCCATGTCTCACTTGAGGTACAATAATGCCTTATAAAGTACATGTTATGAGGTTTATGGCAATATTTATGTGCCTTTGTACCTAAAGGATTCACCAAAGAATGAAGGGCCTTATTTCACTCCCTTGACCATGGCCAATGCCTTAAAACACTCACTCCTAGCACAAACAACTTCATAATGATACCCATATTCCACTTAGAGGGAAAAGATTGTCTGTAAAGTTCCTATGTTGTGGTTTGAGGTCATGATCATGGTCAATGATACATAGACAACCATTTATGGTGTAATCCCCTTATTCTCCTCCCTTAGTTATGGTCAAGGCCCTAAGACCCATCCCTATTGCATAAAAACTCCTAATCATGTTCATATCCCACTTGTATGAAAAATATCCACTTTAAAGGGTCTATATTATGATTTGAGGCCTTGATCATGGCATATTACCTCAACAATATTAATTTAGGGTGTAATTCTCTTGTAACCATGGTCAAGGACCTGAGACCCACCCCTAATGCATAAAACCTTCTAATGGCACCCATATCCCACTCTAAGGACAATGATCTCCTATCCATGGCATTTCTTGTGGTTTTTGGCCTTGTTCACGGTCCTTTGTCCCAAGAAGCTTCATCCCAGAACTAAGCGCCTTATTTTCCTCTCATGACTATTGATAAGACCTTAAGACCCAACCCTACTATTCAAGGAACTATATGAGCAACTATATTCCACTTGGAAGCAGAATATCCCCTTAGAGGCCCATGCATTGGTTTGAAGCCTTGTTCATGGCTTGTGAGCCATAGAAGCTTCATTTGGAGTTGTGTTCCCTTTGTTTTCCTCCCCTTACAATGGCCAAGTCCCAAAATCATATCTCTCACGTGGAAAACCTCCTAAGAGTACCCATATTACCATTGGAGGCCAAGCATCCGCATTTGAGGGATTATGTGGTGATTTGAGGTATTGATCATGGCCTGGACATTTATTTTTCCATTATTTTGAAAGTAAGCAATTATCTATGCAGAAACATGAAAATATCATAAAATAAACAGTGTAGATCCTTTCAAAACCTTTCCAACGAGTTAAAAATTTATGGCAAAATTACTAAAATAAATTTGTATGTTAGAAATAATGCATGTGTTATTAGTGCATGTTCTTTTCTAAAGTGTGTACCGAGGCTATTGTAAAAGGAATGTGTGCATTTTCTTGCATGAGTGCATTCCCAAATTCTTCATTGCCACTTTTTCAACCATCAACTTCATATGAGCGCCCTTATAAAAATATTCAACTAATCTATCTTCAATTAAGTTTTAACCAATCAAATGGTTCTTCAATATTTCATTTGTAATCATTAGGGGAATTTCCAGGTAAAAAATGGGTCTCAAAACAAAACAAAAAATTCATTATCAAAATCAACTTTAAAAGAACCAATACGATTCAAGATGATGACATCAACTATAAGGGTAAATATTTTTGGAGGGAGAGGAAGAAAACTATCATTTTAAATCGCATTTTTGACTTATCTCCTTGTAGGGTTACTCAAATTTCAAGTGTAGGCACCCATTGCATGTGAAGTTAAATTTTATATCCAATAAGTGCCCACTCTGCATACTTTCAATCGAAACATGTTTTTTTCATGTATTTCTAGTTTATCTCATTGTGGGTCTATCGAAAGTATGCAAAGGGGGTACCCTGGATGTAGAATTTAATTATGCATCCAACGGGTGCCTACACTTGAAATTTGAGTAAATCTATAAAGAGATAAGTTGAAAATACGATCACAAAAAGCAGTTTTCTTTCTTTTCTTTTGAAAAGTCATAACTTTATATTTTTATTTTAACTATTATTTCATTATTTTCCTTAAGAGACTCATTTTAGCCCTCAAATTTCTTCAATGTAGTGTCCAATTGAAATAACAAGTTTCATCTTCTTTCTAATTTAATATCCTTTTATATAGTTTATTGTATCCAATTTAATAAAAAAATTCCAATGTTAACATAGCATCACTAACTTAAAGATTAGTTTAAACTAATTCTAATTTTGAATTTATCAAGTTTTAAAATGCATCAACTCACTTCAAATAATTTAATTTATCTCCATGTTTAATAAATCCAAGATTAAGATAAATCTAAACTAGTTGCAATAAATTAATTTAATTCACATAATGTAGAATAAAGATAGTACTAACTTAAAGACTCCAAGCTAAAATTAATATACCATACAAACATTTGGTCCTTATAGTGCTTTGTATTTTTTAACATTATACACATTTTGTCAAGGTCTTTGGTCTTTGATTCATTATAAGTTCAATCAAACTATGTTATTGTATTTATGACAATTTTGATTATATGTAAATATATTTGTTTTATATTTTGTAATAAGTATACAAATTCAACCTTTGTAAGTTTTTTTTCTAGAAAAGTAAAGTTTCATTGGGATTTATTTATTTATTCTAAATTATGACTTTATGAATTATCTTATGACATTGTAGCCTGAATTGTTCGACAACACAGAGATTCCAACAGAGGACGAACACCTTCAGTAACCACTCACATAACCAGATCAAAGATCAACACACCGATGTTTTCACGTGGTAAAACCTCTACGGGGAAACATCCATGGCCCCAGCCAACGCGACCACTTAGAGAAGTTTGGTAATGCAAAGAAAAAGATTACAAAGAGATTTTACAAGAGATTTTCTCACAATCGATCATCAGCAAATGACCCTCCATGCTCTTTAAATAGAGATCATGGACCAATCGGGTGTTAA
>JZKD02S2142166.1:0-14603 GCA_000966675.3 Picea glauca
TTCTAGTGGGTGCTAGAGAAACCAGGGAGTTGGTGCTTCCTTCTAGTGGGTGCTAGAGAAACCAGAGAGTTGGTGCTCTCAAACAAGTTGTAGCTTGTAAAACAGAGGTAGCAGCGTCACATTGAATTGGTGCTCAATTATATATGATGTACAGAACTTAAAAGACTACCTATCATTTCGAAGAAGAAGAGGTTTTCTCCCTTTATGGGTTTCCTCGTGAAAAACTGTCTCTGTGTATACTTTATGTGTGACTGATGTTCTTTACCTTTACTATCCATATGTTGTATATTGTTGATGATCACTTGAAGAAAGATTAATAATGTTTTAATTATTAAAATTGTTTAAGCTCAAAAACAATTGATTCACCCCCCCCTCCCCCTCTCAGTTGTTTTAGTAATTTCAACACCATGTGAATCCTAGTAATGGAAACAATTGTACCAATTCACAATCAAATCAGGTGGGAACTGGCATCAGTGAGAACCATATGTAATACTATAACTTTTTATTAGTTATACTATTTTTTTTTAATTTAAACTACAAAATATAAAAATGATCTATATAAGTAATATGTTTTAATAATAATGAAACTATCCTTTGAACATTTTAAATCAAAAAATTTTACATGTGAACTTGGTATTATGTTTTTGGATGTTTTTGTTAATTTTAATAATTTAAAATATAAAAAATAATTAAAATTAGAAAATTGATATTATATTAATTAAGTGTGTATATATATAGGAAATAAACTCATTAATATATAATATCTATAATTTCAATGAAAAAGGTCATTATTTGTATTTAAAATGATAAAAATATCTAAGTATGCAGGTTTCCACAATTATTCAAAATGCTAGAGACTTTTGCACCAAAATGCTTGTGGAGTTTTGAAACCTTGAGTGGACACTCCACCCATCATCAATGACATCACCAAGCTCAAAAATTTGTTTCCCTAAAAACACTAATTATTCATGCCATTAGTGTATGTTCCCCTCAATTCCTCATGGAGGAAAAGACCCATTTAATCAAATCTCTTCTATCCAATGGATACTATCTCTCCTCTCTCTTCCTTATATTCAAGGCACCATAGATCACATCATGAAACTCTTGGCTAAAAAGAATATCAAAATTGTGTTCAAACCCCACAAAAACCTCAAACAAATTTTTATAACAACAAAAGATAGACATGACCCAATGCTTGGCCTAGGATTTTACCAGATTTTATGCTCCTATGGGAAGTATTACATAGGCCAATTTGGAAAAACCTTTAAATCCAATATTAAAGAGAATATAGCTCATCTTCATCCCCTCATTACTCCTCCTATATCATTCACAAATCCCTAAAAATTGAAAAACATCCTAATAACTTTAACCGCAAAGATGACTACAAACTTAGACACTCTTGGAAACCCATCATTTATCACCTTAAAAATTAGACCTACATCTTTGAGACTAACCTCTAGCATTTCCCTTCTACATGTTTTCCCAAATAGGTCCCAAGAATCTATCTTCTCTTATCCTATCGTCTTATCTCCAAATATATAATACTTTAGTTTTTCTCATTATTTTATTACTTGACTTATTACTTTAATCGCTCTCCTAATCTAATATCTCACTTCAATATACATTTTCCCATTAAACTCTTTTCTTCTACTTTATCATTAACTCTCTTTAATCATTATCTCTCTCTTTAATTGCTTTATTATTAATCTCCCTTGAATTTATATTATTTTCTCCTTTCCCTATTCTAATATTATCTCTCCTTAAATATTGTCTCCTTCTCTTTAATATTATCTCTCCTCTAATATTATCTCCTTTCCCTATTATAATATTATCTCTCCTTAAATATTATTTTCTTCTTTCCCTATTCTATTATTATCTCAATTTAACACTTTATTATATTTGTAATACTTAATTATTATTATTTTTCATCCAATTTTAACAACTTTGTTCACCCCGTTATATTATCATTATTGATTATGTAATATCAATGGTTGTTTTCAATTTGTTAAGAGTAATTTCCAATATTCTCTATATTTATAAACTTCAACTTTCTACATTTGTGTGTGCAAACTCTCTCACAGACACATAACTAACTAAAGAACCATTAATTTTAAAAGGTGGAAAAATCAATTTTCCAAAGCAGATGAGGGATATTTATTTTCATTATTTTATACAATTATATATTTTCATTATTTCTAGTTCCAAAGTTCAGCTCAAATAGTCTTGAGCATGAAGTGAGATCTCTCCTCAAGTGATTAGGTGGGGAGATCACGAGTTAAACTCCCTTGATCCCATTGGGAAAGTACTTAGGAAACCACCACAGTTCCCAAAACAACCTTTGGTGTTTGTAGATGATATCTTATCACATGGTGTGGAATCATACATTGATGAATAAACGAGCAACAACTCTTTATAAAATCAAACAAATTTCCCAAAACATCCGTTGGTATTTGTAGATGATATCTTATTAGATGATATGGCATCATACATTGATGAAGAAACGAGCAACATCTCTTTAGAAAAACAGATAAGAGATAATACCAATAGTTAACACAATGTTAACAGTTAAAACAATACATGTTATAGTAAAAATATGTATAGATATAACACCATTTTATATCGCATCAAATAGAAAAGCACGTATCATTATATGCTGTAGCACCTAAATGTGAGTGTCTTTTTTACATATAGTGTTTGTGATATCATTAAATGAGCTAAGTTCTCCTATAATTTTGAGCATGACTCAGCCCTATAGGAAGGACGTGTCGCGACTTAAGTATCTTCGTGGCAAAGGCTTTTGAACCCTAAATACCGTGCTTCCTGCTTCCCTTTTCCAAACATGAATCATTGTATAAGAGAAGCCCCACTCAACAACAGATCACAAATGGTCTCCAGAAACAGAATGGAGTGAAGGTGGCCTTGAAGGAAACCAGAATAATGCAATATCCGGTCCAAAAAAAAGAATTGTTCTTCCTCATAGTAACATCCAACGTACGGAAAATACCAGACACTTCGCATGCCCATATTGCCAATACCAGATAAAATACCAGAAACTTCACATGCCCACATTTCCACCCTAGCCACGCAGTTAAAACCCTAGCCAGAACAATGAAGGCCCGACACAGGATCTATGTGTTCACCCCAAGCACAAGAGAGAATACCCTCACGAGTTAGGAAGACTTCCTCCTACTGGAAGAGGAAAAGAAAAGTGTGCAGAGACCCTGCCATCATCCACCTGTCTGCCCAGAGGCTCTTCCATCATTCGCCTGCTCTGACCTGCATAGAGAAAGATCCTATCCTACCGAAAAAGTCACACAATTGGTTTTGCAAGCAACGTAAACTGTTGTGGAGGCCTTGAGGTGAAGGTCGTGGAAGTAGTGGAGACCAATGGTTTCATGCTGAAGTCACCTAATTGAGTCATTGGAGGTTCGAGGTCAAGTGGATACAAGTGATTTTGTAAACTCTCATGGAAGCAGCTCGAATCTAATAGAGGTGCCGTTGTTTTTCTTGGGTTCATAATTTAAAAAAAAATCATCAAAGTTAGAAAAGTTCCATTTAAAAAAAATTGAAAAATAATATATATATATATATATATATATATATATATATATATATTGCACTAAGTCGAAGTGGGATAAACATGAAAAAATTGATTATGTTTTCAGGATGATGCCTTATTTAACATTACTGGAGAAGAAACTAGAGCAAGCTTATGTAGCAGGATGGAGAGAGATTTTGTGATGAAGTAAAATATATCTATATAATCTAAAAATGAGAGAAGGTACAAAAACTGAAGATCATTTGAATGTGTTTAATACTCGTATATGTCAGTTGAAAAGTATGGATGTTAAACATAATGACAAATATAAGACAATGGCATTGCTATGTTCATTTCTTGAATCTTGGGACCATCTAGTTACTTCCATTAACTTTAGTACAATTAAGACTCTTGAATTTGATATTGTTGTTGGAGCTTTGTTGGCTTACGAGGTGCGGATAAAATCAAATATTGAAACCTCCACACCAGATGCATTAGTGGCTAAAGGTCGATCCATAGAAAGGTGAGAAGAAAGTAGAACATCCATGCCTAACTCAACAAGGATAAAGGGTAAGGGAATATGATAGTATTGTAACAAAGTTGGGCATCTTAAAAGGGATTGTTGGAAGTTGCAAGAGTCCAAGGAAGACTCCAAAAATGAAGGAAATCCAATCGAATCATGTATGATTGATGAAGTCTTGTCTATTAGTAATGTCTCTGAATACTATGAAGAATGGATTTTAAACTCTTGTGCTTCATACAATATTTTCTCACATAAAAGTTGGTTTACTTCTTATCAAGCAGTTGATGGTGTATCTTTTCTTATGGGTAATAATAATTCTTGTAAGACTATTGGGGTTGGAAGTGTAAAAATCAAAATGTTTGATTGTATTATAAGGACATTAAATAATGTTTGGTGTGTGCCTAAACTAAAGAAAAAATTGATTTCTCTAGGAGTATTGGATTCTAGTGATCATAAGTTTACAGATCAAGGTGGAGCAATGCAAGTTTTCAATGAAAGTTTGATGGTTATGAAGGAATGAAGATTGGAAATATGTATAAGATGGAAGGAAAAACCAAAGTTTTCCATTGTGATTTTTCTTCAAGTTTAATTCCTGGTAGTAAGGAAGAAAAGGTTATGTCTCATGTACCACATGCTAATATAGTAGGAAGATTGATGTTTGCAATGGAATGTTCAAATATTTCACATACAGTTGGGTTGTCAGTGGACACAGCGCAAAACGAGGTGAAGAGCATGGAAATGAGTGGTGCAGTATCTTAGAAACACAAAATTACAAGTATCACCTATAATGGTTGCATGATTTAGTATGTGGTTATGTTGATTCGGGAGACTTGGACAAAAGGAGACCTACCTTAGGTTATGTCTTGCAAGAATGCAACGATTTATCCAGTAAGTTTGGACAAATACAAGATAAGAAAGAATGCAACGATCTATTCGATAAGTTTGGACAAATACAAGATAAGGTGTTATGTGGTGGTCGAAGCATTGTGCATTTGACTAACTGTCCAACATATCAAAATGAGACAATGGACAATTTTGTAAGACAAGTAACTGATGGAGGTGGAGTGGTCATATTGAATCAAGTTGTGCAGACATGTTCACGAAACTAGTACTTTTAGAGAAGTTGAAGTCGAGTTTGGCTTCTCTTGTCTTGCAAAAGAGGTGATGAATGAGATGAGGTAAATTGTTGTCAAGATGGATATTGTTGGAATTATGACAACAAGTTACAGTAAAAACCAAGTTTACTTTGTAAATTTATAAATGTAATGAAGGTGGTTCATATAACAAAGAAAGTTCTTGAACTAATGGAAGTTCTTGAATTGGTGTAATGATATATTCTATTGTATATATATGAAGCCCCAAGAGGCATTTGTAAGGTTGTAAGAATGATTGTAACCCCATATTGAATAATAATAGATATCGATACCTTGCTCCGTGAATGTTTCCTTGACACACCATCAAGGTTTTACCAATGTAAATTTGGTCTTGTTATTGTTATCACTATGTAAATTCCCAGAAGTTGTATAAAGGGAAGACATAATTTACAAGAGGTAAACTGAACCAACCACTTCGAAACTGGGATCTAACCCTGTCAGTTTTAGAGAGGGATCTCTCTGTAAGATTTAGATTTGTTTGGATTTTCTAGGTTTTAGGCTAGTTATAAAGAATAATACCGAGTTGTTTGTGTTTTTTAAATAGACTGGTTGAATGTCATTTACGCTTCCATTGGGCTATGGGGTCTGTTTCATAAAAAGGATATCAGAGGAAAGTTTTTAAAAGATTCGTTTTACAAGGCAAGGAAATGCAATTGTTGGATCATTTTAGAAATAAAATGATGGATTTGAAGAAAAGGTGAGATATCAGTTTAAAACAAAGAAGCAATTAAGAATTTATTTCGTATAACATCAGAAAGAAAACATATAAATATGTAAAAGATTAAGAATAGAGTACGCAATGGCAAATTCTGCAACTTTAACTTCTTTTAGAGATTAGATTAGAAAACAACATGATAACTGAGAAAGAAAACTTTTACGAAGACAGATAGAACTTCACTAACAATTAACATGCAGGAATCTTGTGAAATGTCTCCTTGTATTACTGGAATGATATCTTTGAAAAGAATACAGATTACAACTTGATCAAGCATAAAAATAAACCCTGAGAACTTCAAAGTTTGAAATATTTATAATAAATATTACAAACGATCATGTCATCAATGATCAGGATGTGGCAAATGCTATTTTTAACTATCTAGATAACAAGATGAAAAAATATGGGAACTGATGATGATGTGTCGAATCTCTCATGCTGATTTTGGGGAAGACCATTGGTCAGTCATTCATATGAATTTGACTGCACTGGATGCTGACTTGGATAAAATATTTATCTTTATTCGATCAATTCGCACAGCTCATTCCATCTCTGTCTACCGAGGAAGGTAACTTTCAATAGCCAGCGGTAGATTTCGTCCATCTCGGTATACTTAGCAAAAGTTGGCTTGGTGAGGAAAATGTACTTCACTTCGTGTTGTATGCTGAGGTCAGGTTGCAAAGTCCCCAAGAACGCTTTTCCTGTTATGTTGCCCTGTATCCCTGAAAACTTGGAACTATCTTTGGCCATGGTGGCAATCTTTTGCTTATAATCTGACAAAGTCATCAATTTATCATTTAGGACAAGTAAACCAAGAAGGCCCTTTTTTTGTAAGGCCTCAATCTTGCTAAAAAATCTTTGAACCCCAATGTCCATGTTCTGAGCTTTCTCCTCCAACTGTAGCATTAATCCTCTCTTGGTCAACACTCTTTTGACTTCAACGATAGTTTATGTCATGTCTTCAAATTTTAGGTCTTCAAGCTCTTCCTTGGTTTTTGAATTCAAAAACTTGATGATCTCGTTGGTTGTCGAGGGCATCTCACCCAGCTCTTTTCTTATCCTGTCAATGGCTTGCCTACTCTTTAACACTAGATCATGTTGTTCGAACATGATTTGCACCATGGGCCAAATTTCATTTATGGATTTCGAGATATCTATCCATACATTTCCTTAGCCTCTACTAATGTATTACCTTCCATTGTTTGTTTCTGAAGCTATTGTATTTCCTGCTTGAGTTTCTCTGATAATTGTCTCTCAATATTGTATCTTGTTTGAAAAGAAGACTTGAGTTCCTATAGACTTTCAATCTCCATTTTCAGACTATTAATCTTTGTTCCCTACAGAGTCATTTCCTCCATGGACTTTGCTAGCTCCACAGTTTTTTCCAGTGCGGTCAATGGAGTTGTTGATGGAATTTTTGTTGTAGTGGTTGTTGGCACAACTGTTGTATTGACTTCCACGATGGGAACTGCACTCAATGGAATGAATTCCATCGGATTTGATTGTTCCTTCTCTTTCAATAACCTTTCCAACTCTGCCTCCATTTCCCTAAGCTGTGTGTTCTGCTGCATGATAAGTTTCAGCAATTATTCTTTCTCGTTTTTTGTCTCGCCTATTTCTTTAGCTTGTGAATCCTCTGTTGGTGCCAATTTCATTTTTTTTCTCAAATATGCAATATCAACATTATTTTTATTCAACATTTCCTATGCTGCTTTTACATTCGAGGGATCATACCCAATCTTGAGCACCAACTCCTCTAAAGATTTTATTTTGTTATCCTTTGCAAAAGAGGATATCTTTTCCAACTTCAATTGGGTCTAAACATTGATTAAAGACACTTGTAACTTTGTTGATGTAGAGGAAGCATGTGCCAATGTGGAGAAAACCATTTCTCCAGTCTGTCTGTGCAAGTCCATCTGGTCAGCTAGATGGACTTGCTTGGTGTCAAAAATGATAGTTGACCTCTTGTAATCAGTGATCTCTTTGGGTTGAGACACCTGTGCTTGTAGAAATGCCAGATGCATTCTTCCTTTCTCTGTTTCAAAGGATGACAACAATCGATGTTGTGTTGTGGAAGTTTGCTTCCAAAACTGAGAGTAGGTGTTGTTGGTCAGCGTCTAATTCTTCTTTTTAATCATTTCATATTTTTCAAAAATGCTCAGAGGTACAAATCCTTGTGGAGTTTCGGTGGTCATAGTTATCTTTGTTTGCTTCTTTGAAGAATAATTTGACACCACCTGTTGTCTTCTTTCAATCACTGTGGCAGAGTAGGGCTCTTCCTCACCAGACATGTTAGTAGCATGAGTGGTTTTGGGTTTCTTGAAGTATACCTGAAAATATTATCTTGATACCTCAGTGAATGAAGGTGAATCATACTTTCTTGTCCTTTTTTCCTTCGGTGCATCTGGAGTGGTAATCAGTGAAAAAGAGACTGAAGGAGATTCCTATGGCTCTGTATCTACTAGAGTGTTTGCTTCCCACTCAATCTGGTTCATGTACTTTTCAATTTCTAGTTTGAGGGTGTGAGCATAAGGTGAACTTTTGTTCTTGGATCTCATCTCTGCAATGATCCCATTGGGGTCATATCGCCAAATGAAACTGGTGCTAAATTTTATTTCCTTCAATAATTTATCTGCCTCTTCGCCAGCAGTTCAACTGTTGCAGATAAATGGTCCTATTTGCTCTTTGATCCTCATCTGGTTTTTTTTCTTCAGAGACAAAAAATGGATGTCATCTGAGTTTATCATCTGATGAATATACTCCAGTGTGAATATTCGAATAGGCACATACTTGGGCAACTTGTATGGAGCTAGTTCACACCCATACACTCTGATTTCTATGTGATTCTGGTATAGAAACTAGTCCCCAGTCTTTGCGAGATCCGAAAGGTGCAGAACTCTTTGGATCTCCTCGTTTATCCTTGGATCAGGTCTTCCACTAAGAATTCCTATGACTAGGTGATAAAATAACTCAGTGAATTGTTTAAAAGTGAACTCAATGGGGTTTCTCCTAAGCAGCAACATCCATAAAGTGACTGCTTGAGGTTTTCCTTCCTTGTCCATCTTCTACATGTGAAAGGAAAATTTGCATGTTTGATAGAACATGAACATGTAGGCCAGTATTGAAGAATACCAGAACATGCCTTCTCTAAGAAAATTTGCCAGCTGGTCGTGCAGGTTCTCGGCCAAGAAACTGTTGTAGTCGAAATGGGTGGTGACTTTCTCTTTAGCAGAGAAAATGGACAGGAAACCTAAGATAGGTTCATCCACCCATTCATCTGAGAAGTAATCGAGAAAGAAACACAGTGTGGATATAATTTGGTTTCCCTTTTCGGAAAATATGGTAGAATGGTAGGGAGGATTCTTTTTAGGGAATTGGGCATCTTGAGGGAGGAAAACCTCAAATATTTGTGCTCTTTGGGGAAAATATAAGTTCTGATACATTTCTGTCAAAATTTCAAGTGTAACGGGAGAATGAGGTTTGGCTCTGGGTACCTGCATCATTTGATCGATGGCCTCGGGTGTAATTAGGAAAAAATTTTCTCTGGTTGAAGACACTATGGTTCTTTGATCAGGGAGGTAGTGCGTTTGGCATTTGAGAGCGAATTCAAGGAAATGATAGATCTGGGGAAAAAGATACATAGGGGAATTTGACTACCAGAGCCCAATTTCATTTCTCTGATTGATGAAGGTGTCTTTAAACCATGACTGTAGCTCGGAAAAATCAAAATCAGACCTGGTTTATGAAATCAAGTAGTCTTTGTCTACTAACTGGATCTGGTCGAGATCGACCAGAGGTGGGAGAAAAGGATTTTCCTTTGCATTTGACTTTTTGCTTTTGGGCACCATTGATTTCCACCAATACCTGCACACTGAATAGACGTTAGTAGGTGAAAACTCTAGTTGGATGAGGTGTTGCAGAGGCAAAGCAAAATGAGTCTCTAATACGCAAGGAGTATGAGTGGAATGGGAACTGATCAAAACGGGGTTGAATTTAAGTGAACGGGTATCCGTTGGGCGAAAAAGGATAGGTCAGATGAACAATGGGTATGTGGCCAGTCATAAATGGCCAATGGGTCATTTAGAGCGTGAGAGGGTAAGGTGAAGGACATCTGACATGTGAAAACTGTTGACATGCAGAAAGGTGATTGGAAGATGAACGAAATGGATATGACCCGTAACAGTTAGCTGGAGGGGACATGATGACAGGGTGACGAAATGGGATTTGTAATTGATGTTTCGGAGTTTGGCATCTCTGAATGACGGTGGTGAGTTGGAAGAATGATAGGCAGTGAATAGTTTGGAGTGGAAAGGTAAGATATGATAAGATAATGCCACGTAGGGATGGGGCCCGCCTGGACACGCCTTCATTCCAAACCCCCCCCCCCCGTCCTTTAAAAGTAGAAAAGTTTGGGGGGTCCGGGATCAATGGTTGACTATTGATCTGAACAAAGCTAGATCAACCATTGATTTAAGCGTGCTCCTTAACCATCATGTCAAAGCCCCCCCCAACGTTAAAAGTAGAATGGTCGGGGGGGTCCAGAAACTCCTGTGGATCGTTGATTTGTCCGTTGGCGGGATGACCGTGGATCTGAATGCACCTTTTAATTACCTTTTCGGACCCCCCCCCGCAAATCGTTAAAGGTCAAACGATCGGGGGGGTCTGAAATATTTTTAGAGCTATCCATTTGCGTGCTAGCGGGGGAACTGTAGATCTGAGTGCACCTTTTAATTACCTTTTCGCCCCACCTCCCCCCCATCATTAAAGGTCGAATGATTAGGGGGGTCCTGAGTCTTTTCTGATCTATAGATCTGGGCACCAACAACTCAATCGTAGATCTAGGTCCGATCTTTAATCGCTAGGGAGCAATTCAATATATGATGCAGAACTTAGGCTTAATGACTTTTTATGGGTTTTGCACACTGCTTCTTTTGCTTTTTATCACCATGGGGTTAGAAAAACATTTCATCATAAAAAATCATGCATTTTTATTCGATCATCTTACATATTTTATTGAAGGAAGTTGACTAACCTATGTCCTAACCTACTCATTTGCACCTTTAGCCCAGCTTAGACTGTTGGACTAAGAAAATACTCTACCTAGGAGCTATTTGACCAAGATTAGACTGTTTGGTCAAATTTATTTACTAACTAACCTAATTACTTGGCTAAGGTTAGACAGTTTAGCCAAGCTTATTCACTAATCCTAGATACTTAAATTTAAAAGACTTGGCCATGTTTAAACTGTATGGATCAAGTCATTGTCATTTCATGGGGATTTTATCCATTTTTTTTTGCCCTCTTTTATTTTTCTCATTTTTTCTTTTTCTTTTCTTTTCTTCTTTTTCTTTTCTTCTTTTTTCTTTTTTATTTTCTTCTTTTTCTTTTATTTTAGAATACAACAATATCTTCTAGCCAAAAACACTAAAGGAACAAAATCATAATCACCAGTTGATCCTATAAATTATAGGGCTATAACAGTGGCTCCACATGGGTATGGTATCCTCCTTATGAGATGCCAAGAATCATGTTTCTTGTTGTTTTGAAAAACTTCCTCTAGAGTTTCTTCTACTATCTGACTTGCTTTATTTTGAAAATTTTGATGGTGTTATTCAATGTCTTAGGGCCTTCTCTGCGGGCTTCAAACATCTGAACAACAACACCTACACACAAATGCCTGCAAAACAAATGATATGTACAATGGAAAAGGGATGGTGATCTCTCTATTGAGGCGGAAGATAATCCTTCAGCATCCTGCCATTTACATCTCCCCCTGGCAGGTCTGATCCGTCAATATTATTAAGCAAGAAAGCATTATTTCCTTTGTAGGCCTAAACGATGTAAGGACCCTTCCACAAACTATAGAACTTTCCATGTTTTCCTTTATCTTCATTTCTAGAGTCCCATTTCAAAACTAGATCACCTAATTCAAAATTATCTCCTTTGGTTCTCTTATCATAAATTTTTTTAATATTCTCCTGGATCAATTGAGTTCTGTTGTACAGTTCTTCTCTAGATTGTTGTAACTAAATTATTTGATTTATTCTTCTTTGAATATCATTAGGATATTCCTGAGTTTCCTGCAATAATTTCATGACCGGAAATCCCAGAGAAAGAGGAAAAATCGCCTCAGTGCCATATACTAGTTGATAAGGAGACATACCAATGGATCTTTTATTACTCAGTTTATCTGCCCATAGTGCAAAAACCAATTTATTATGCCAGGACTTCTTGTTTTCTTGTAATGTTTTCTTGAGGATATTCACCAGACTTTTGTTTGAGGACTCAGCTAACCCATTTCCTTGGGGATAATAGGCTGTGGAATGTCCCAAAGTAATGTGGTATTGGCTGCAAAAATATATGAGTTTTTTGGATCTGAAAGTCACTTTGTTGTCAGCTATAATTTTCCTGGGACATCCAAAATGAGATAAGATATTAGTTTCTAAAAATTTTATTATAACAGATTCAGTTGCTTTCCTGCATGGCATAGCCTCGATCCATTTGGTGAAATAGTCTATGGTTGTGAGGATCCACTTATGTTGGCCTGAAGAGGATGGGTGTATTTCTCCAATAAATTCCAAACCCCATTGTTGGAAAGGGGCTTCAACTGATATGGGTTTCATGGGAAGAGGCAGCTACTTCTTTTTACCTTCGAAAATATGACATTTATGACAGGATGTAACTTTGTTATGAACATCGGCAAACAATGTAGGCCAATAGAAACCATCTCTCAAGATTTTGTTGGTTGTGGTCTTCCATCTCATATGTCCTCCACAATCTCCTGCATGGAAATCCTGCAGAACTTTGTCAGCTTCGTCTTTCAATAGGCAATTAAGAAAAATACCACTAGGATCTTTCCAATATAGATTTGCTTCTAGAATACAAAATTTTAATGCTTTCAGTTTGATAAATCTGTCTTTGGTCTTAGTTAGACCAGGAGGAGCTTGTATGTTTTGAAGTACAAAAATGAGGTCTACATACCAGGGAGAATTTAAAAATACCTCCTTTACTTTTGGAGTCGCCTGCTCTTCCTGTTCGTCAACTGTAGCCAAGAAATTTATATCTAGAGCATTACAATTTTATTATGCCATTAGTTTAGCCAAAACCTGTCCTTTGATCAATTTAGTAGGCTTTATTTCGATGTCATATTCCAAAATGGCCACCATCCATTTCCCTCTTCTTCCATCTAGATTATCCTGAGTCGGGATATCTTTTACCACTGCGTTTGGAACATATGTAATTGTATGAGAATGGAGAATATAGAATCTCAAATCCTTTATAGCCTTTACCAGAGCGAAGGCTTGTTTCTCCATAATATTTTAATTCAATGCAGCGCCTCTTAAAGATTTGCTAAAAAATGCTACGGGTTGCTCGTACCCTTCACTATTTTTCTACAACAATATTGCTGCTATAGTGTGCTCTGATGCAAAAGAGAAAAGGTAAAAAAAATTGGAATAGTCTAGGCTTATCAGAACTAGGGCTTGGGTAAGTGCATGCTTTACCTATTCAAAAGATTGTTTGGCTTCGGTGTTCCATTTGATTTTTGTGTCCTTTTTCAACATGTTAGTGATGTTCATGAGAAGTTATACTAAGTTAGGTATGAACCTTCTAAGGAAATATATTTTGCCTGTGAATGATTGCAGTTCTTTTAAGTTCCTGGGATGTTCTACCTTCTGAATGGCCTCTATCCTACTGGGATCCATTCTGATTCCATCCTTGGAAATTATGTGTCCCAATAACTTACCTTCCTCCAATCCGAACAAAGACTTCTTTGGATTTAATGAAATCCTGAATTTTCTACATTTCTCAAACATGCATCTGAGATGCTACAGATGTTCTTCGTCAGACTGAGAGTATACAGTCACATCATCCAGTTATATGACTATAAATATTCCCAGTTCGTCCACAAAAGCAATATCAATATCTGAGCTTCAATTTTTGGTTTTTTGGCTACATCATTAAAATCAAACAACTATTCTAATGGAACTAAACCTATAGGTAACACATTATTTTTCAATTGTAGAATATATGAATCCACCTCATTTTCCTTAAATTCTTCAGCATCTATTTTATTTACACTACCATTCTCAAAAACAGATTTATTCACAAATTCATCATCATTTTCTAAATCTATGTTTGTACATTCGAAATCATTCTTACATTGTAGAAAATCTTCAATCTGATCGTCATTTCCAAATACTTTCCAATATCTGATTTTGTCAAGAACGGTTGGTCTGCATTTTACCTCCGGTGTGTAATTGCAAGTGGGACGAAAAGGGATTTTACAGGTAGTTGTTGATGTGACCATCCCATCTGTGAGTATATTTTGTCCCCTAGGCATTACCTGCAAATCAATCTCAGTAAAACATTTAAGAGTGTCCAAAACAACATTCCTATAGGCTCTATGTCTGGGATGTGTTGCTGCATACTCACCTTTGATTTGCTCGATAATCAATTCAGAATCACCCCTTACCATTATCTGCTTGGCACCAACCTTCTTCAATAGTTACAGGTCGAGCATCAAAGCTTCATACTCAGCTATATTTTTTTATTTTTTATTTTTATACTAGGGGAATCGGTAACAACGGCAGTATCGTACTCGCGTGACACAGGGTCGAATCCTGCCGGCTGCCTTATAAACCCTAGGGAGAAACGCACAGCCCGCAAGCACGC
>JZKD02S2142166.1:22382-44723 GCA_000966675.3 Picea glauca
TGTAGATCTAGACCCGATCTTTAACCTCCAGAGTGCAATTCAATATATGATGTAGAACTTAGGCTTAATGACTTTTTATGGGTTTTGTGCACTGCTTCTTTTGCTTTTTATCACCATGGGGTTAGAAAAACATTTCATCATCAAAAATCATGCATTTTTCATCGATCATATTACATATTTTATTGAAAAGAAGCTGACTAACCTATGTCCTAACCTACTCATTTGCACCTTTAGCCCATCTCAAACTATTGAACTAAGAAAATACTCTACCTAGGGGCTATTTGACCAAGATTAGACTGTTTGGTCAAATTTATTCACTAACTAACCTGATTACTTGGCTAAGGTTAGACAGTTTAACTAAGCTTATTCACTAATCCTAGATAATTAAATTTAAAATACTTGGCCATGTTTAAACTATATGGATCAATTCATTGTCATTTCATGGGGCTTTTATCCATTTTCTTTTTTCCCTCTTTTATTTTTCTCATTTTTTCTTTTTCTTTTCTTTTCATTTATTTTTCTTTTCTTATTTTTTCTTTTTTCTTTTCTTCTTTTTCTTTTATTTTAGAATACAACAATATCTTCTAGCCAAAAACACTAAAGGAACAAAATCACAATCACTAGTTGATCCTATAAATTATAGGGTTATAACAGTTATCTCAGTGATTATTTGTCTATATTGTCATTTTTTCTTGCATTTGATTTTTTTTTAGGTTCTTAAATACCAAAGCACAATATGTGTGATAAGGATGGAAGACATCACGCAACCCAAGATAATTTTGAATTTGATATCGTAGGTTTTGGAGAACAAAGAAAGGAACCCCACTTGTGACTACATACATTATAACTCGTGAGGTCATTTTCTATGCAAAAAGAATTCCACAACTTTTTGTTAAGTCTTTTCTCCATTTAACATTGGATTAGTCCACTTTGTAGATGCGTATGATTATCAAACAAAAGTAGAGAGTTTGACTAGTTTACAGTCATGTAATACATCCACTTGTAACACCTTTGCTCCCCCTTGTTCAACAACTTTGTTCCTAGAAAAATGAGAAGCAAAGAAGATAATACAGATAAGATGAAATTGGAAACAAGAATGAGTAGAGCATAATTCATTAAGGGAAAAGAGTTGAGTTAAATAAGCTTCAACAAATCAAGAAAATCAAGAAACAATCGTACATTTGGCTAGGAAAATTGGTAGTGTGCAGTCATATATTGTTGAGGTTGCATATATAACTAACACTCCCTCTTAAACTCAACAGTTACAAACATCAACACTGATAATTCCCAAGTGTTATCTCTGAAAATCAAAAACAGATTTTCCTAGTGGCTTCGTAAAAATGTCTGTGAGTTGATCTCGTGAGCCACAAAATCAAAGTGTGATGTCACCATTATTGACTAGCTCGCATATGAAGTGAATGCGACTGTCAATGTGCTTGATTTTCTTGTGAGACACATGGTTTTTGGATAAAGAAATTGATGAAGTGTTGTCACAAAAGATACGAGTTGGCTCATTTTCTGTATATGACATATCATTCAATAATCTTCTCAGTGACACAGCTTGACAGGAAGTTGAGGTAGCAACAACATACTCTACCTCTTTAGAAGATATTGAGAAAATGGGTTGTTTCTTTGATGCCCAAGAAATCAGGTTCGTGCCCTGGTGAAAAGCATGTCCTCGGGTGTTTTTCTGGTCATCTAGGTTGCCTGCAAAATCATTGTCTGTGTAACTAGAGAGATGATTATCATCAGACTGAGTGTACCATAAGACAAAATTGAGAGTGTCTACAGCATATCTCAGAATCCTTTTTTCCATCTTCCAGTGAGAATATTTGGGGGATTCCATGAACCTGGAAACAAAGTTGGTTGCATACATAATATCAGGCCTAGTTGTTGTAAGATACAACAAACTTCCTACTAAAATTTTGTACAGGGTAGAATCCACTGTAGAGCCTTCATCTTGCTTGCTCAATTTTGTGCCTAGGGTTATAGGACTTTCTACTGGATTGCAGTCTTCCATGCAGAATCTTTTGATGATGTATGTTGCATACTTTTGCTATCAGACAAAAATTTTTTTGGTTGATTGATCAACCTCAATCCCCAAAAAATATTTCATTATGCCAATATATGTCATCTAAAAATCATATTGCATGGCATGTTTAAAACTATTTAACTCAAGATTTCCAGTATATAACGTGTCATCAACATATAAACATACAATCAGAATTTTACCTTGTTGATTTGTTTTGGTGTATAGAGTTAGCTCATGTTGTCTTCTGCCTAAACCACTCTTGATCAGGTAAGTGTCAATTTTTTCATACCAAGCTCTTGGTGCTTGCTTTAAGCCATACAAGGCTTTATTCAACTGATACACTTTGGTTGGCTGCTCTTTGACTTCAAATCCAGGTAGGTTATCCTCATATACCTCTTCTTCTAAGATACCATTCAAGAAAGTTGACTTAACATCCATCTGGTATACTTTCCATTTGTGTTGATTTGTTATGGCTAAGAGAGTCCTTACAGTGTCCAACCTTGCTATTGGAGCAAAAGTTTCACCATAATCAATACCTGGTTTTTGTGAGAATCCTTTGGCAAAAGGTCTTGCCTTGTGTTTTTCAATCTACCCCTTTTCATTGAGTTTAGTTTTGTAAAACCACTTGACACCAATACTTTTCTTGTGTTTGGGTATATCAACAAGATCCCATGTCTTGTTTTTC
The DNA here is from genome assembly GCA_000966675.3 of Picea glauca. Lineage (NCBI taxonomy): Eukaryota > Viridiplantae > Streptophyta > Pinopsida > Pinales > Pinaceae > Picea > Picea glauca. The sequence goes on from JZKD02S2142166.1 coordinate 25,100, forward strand.
TCAATGGATTCAATCTCTTGGTTCATTGCTTGACCCCAATGGGGCACTTTAGCTTCCTATTTGAAGGATGTGGGTTGACATGACATTAATGAAAAAAGATTGTGTTGGTCAATATCATCCAACTGCTCATGGATTTCTCTCAAACTTTAAGTTCTCTGGTTTTGAATTTCAAAGGATGAATTTCTACTTGAAGTAGAGTTGTCCTGAGGACTTTCAAGCTATCCTTGTACCTGCAATCTTGGAAGGGCAGGCTGGTGTGTTTGTTTTCCTGAATTTTTTGTGTTTTCAATAAATGGCAGCGATGGATTTTGATTGTCCATAGGTCAATTTTCAGACTCACTCCAAAACTAATTTTCAATAAATTTGATGTCTCTGTTGAAATTTAGTTTCTTTGAAATCAGATTGTAGAGTATGTAGGCTTTCGATGTCTCACTATAGCCAAAAACAATGTATTTCTCACTTCTATCATCAATTTTCTTCCTCAATTTGGAAGGTATGTGAGTGAATGATATGCATCCAAATGTCCTTAGATGAGAAACATTTAGCTTTGTCCCACTCCATGCTTCTTGAGGGACCTTCATCTTGAGACTAGTGGTTGGAGATCTATTCAGGAGATAAATTGATCATGCTACAACTTCATCCCAAAATAGATTTGAAAGACATTTCTCTCTAAGGCTTCTTACCATGTTCATTATTTTCTGATTTTTTCTTTCAACGACTCCATTTTTGTTGTGGAGTATACTTGGCTGTATTTTGCATGACAATGCCTTGTGATTTGCATAAATTTGCAAATTCTTTGGAGTTTTACTCTCCTCCTCCATCTAACTTGAGAGTCTTCACATATTTCCCACTCTATTTTTCAGGTTCAGCCTTGAATTATTTGAACTTTGCAAAGGTTTTAGACTTGTGTCTGAGAAAATAGATCCAAATTTTCTTGTTAAAGTCATCAATAAACGTTAAAAAATAAACGCTACCACCTATTGAATTTGTTTGCATTGGTCCACATAGGTCAGTGTGAAACAACTCTAATTGTTGGTTGGCTCGAGTGGAGGGCTATGGAAAACTAGTTCTCTTATGTTTTCCAAGAATGCAAGACTCACATGGGGGATTTTTCTCTTTGAAGACAAGTATACCTTTGACCATGGAGTGCTTCTATAGAAGGATTAGACTCTAAAAGGGTAGATGTCCAAATATTTCATTCCAAACCATAATTTCATTGGGGGTGGATGCACTTTCTGGATATGATTGGATCAGAATTGCAGTTCTAAGGGTCAGGGGAAACATTCTATTCCTAGTCATGTAGATTTCATAAATCAATTTTCTGTTGGGGGTTTTATCATATATCCTACATGAGGCTCCTTAAAAAATTACTTTATAGACATGTTCAATTAGTTTTCCTACACTTAACATATTATGTTTCAGATCTGGAACATGATAGACATTGTTTATGTCTCTCTTTACATTTTGTTTAGTAAGAATAGGTAAAATTCCTTTTCCTTGAACTTTGACTAAGGAATCATTTCCAAGTGTAATATCAAATGAAATAGAAGAATCAATGCATGAAAGTAAATCTTTTTTACATTTCATTTGATTGTTTCATCCACTGTCTAGAAACCACATATCTTTGTGTTGTTCTTCAGTCTTGTGGCATGAGAGAAACATACCATCTGAGGTTTCTCCTTTATGATTTGAGACATAAGCTCTACCTCAGAGCTAATTTGCTTGCTTCTTCTGGCATTCAGATCGATAGTGCCCATACTTTTTGTAGTAATCACATTGTATGCTTGATTAGTCATTTGATCTTCTCGCTCTTCCTCTTTGAGGCTGGAAATTATTATTCTGGTTCTATTATGTGTGACCTTGGAAATCTTGATTCTGGTTTTGTTGTCTGTAACCTTCGCTTGAGTGATTGTTACTTAGACTTCTCCCTCTTCCTTGCTGACCTCTCCCTCTCCCTCTGTTGAAAGAGTATTGAGTATTGAAGGCATTGGATATTGAGTCATATTCAAGATGTAGTATGGTCTCATGTGTCAATAGAGAGCCCATTAATTCATCTGTTGAAAAATTTGACAAATTCTTGGATTCAACGATGGTTGTAACAACCATTTTGAATTTCTTTGGTAGACTTCTGAGCACTTTCTCAATGATTATTTAATCAAGGATGGCTTCACCAGTCAATTTGATCTGGCTTACAATTCCCATGACTCTGGTCATAAACTGATCAACGTTTTCAGACTCTGTCATTTTTAAAGTCTCAAAATGCATCCTCAAGGTCTGCAACTTTCCTTGGTAAGATGATTTAAGTATGTCCCAGGCTTGTTTTGAAGTAACAACACCTATTATTTTTTAGAAAATTGAGTCATCCACGAAGTTTTGAATCCATAATTTTGCTTTATTCTCTTTGTTCCTCTATGTTGCCTAAGCAATTCTCTATTGATTGGTCATGGCAGCAAAGTATGTTGGATCTGGTTCCATGTAGCCAAGATCCATTGGATCCCAACACTCATGTGCTTGTAGGAAGGATCTCATTCTAAGAGACCAAAATTCATAGTTTTTCCAAGAATAATCGGTCCTTGTGTTGGTCCTAAATTGCCAGAGGTGGCCATCTTGTAAAAAAATTGAACAGAAAAAATTGTTAGAGATTTTCATCCTTACCTATTCCTTGCGCATAAAACCAGGTGTCTATGAAATCTTCTATGTGACTTTAGTATGAAAAACAAGGGGTAGTCCATGTCTTTAGCTTCAATCTCACTGGATATGACTATCCAAGCATGAGATATTCGGAGTCACAACTCTGAGCTATGTTCTTTATCAATTGTAGCCCCTCTAATGGCGTAATTGGGCTTTCTAAGTTTACTCGAGAGCCAAAAAAAATTGAAGTTCATCTTCTCATGTGATCGGGGGATGAAAAACTAGGCGCTTTGGGACTTCGGGATTCGGGCGTTTTGACGCAAGAAGGTCTCAATTTCTCCGAATAGTCGAATGACTGAATAACCAAATCACTGCAAAGATCAACGATCCTCGTTGATTTGAAATCAATGGTCCATAATTACTTCGGGAATTCATGCCTTCAAGCCTTCGGGGCTCCAGGAGATATTCTTTCTTACCTCGCAATCCTCCAAACTTGCAAACCTCCAAACAGGGGGAAGAGATCAACAATCTCAATTTCTCGTCGAGATCTACAACTCAGAATTACTTTGGGACTTCAAACTTCGGGGATATTTCATCGCTCTTAATCATAAAACTCACAGAGTGTTGTAGTGGAGAATTGTCCAGAGAGAGGTAAATCCAAAGGTCCTTGGGCCTTAGCAAATGAACGATCAAGATTTTCTTCGGAACTCTAGCGATCAAGAGTTTATGTCTGCTGACTCGCGCTAATCTCTGGACTGTCGAATCTTCGAAGTGCGAGACCAGCCTCCACGTGCCCTCTTGATTTGGATGGATGAGATTTACTTCAGAATCCTGGGCTTCGGGCGTTCCGAGATGCACAACACCACAAACCTCTGAAGTGTTAACTTTCCAGAGTGTTACATGTCGTCATCCTTCAATGTCTCACATTTACTTCAGGACTTCAGGCAGTTCTTTCTCTAGAGCTTCACTCCGCAAAACCTTTTGGAGTTCTAAGTCTCCGAAGTGAGATATCTAGCGTAGTGTGTCCTCATTGATGGATGGTCCAGATGAACTCCAAGATTCGAGCCTTCGATATTTCTCGTTTCTCGCATCCATCTTTCTTCCGAAGTGGTTATCCGCCGAAGTATAGGATCTCCTTCCATGTGTCCACTTTGATCAACAATCTGGATCTACTTCGTCTCTTCAGAGCTTTGGGCCTTCAGGATTTCTTTACTCAGCTTCTGCTTGCTTCCTCCCAGAGAACAAGATCGTCTGACACGTGTCCCTTGCTTGAATATCAACGACCACAAGTGATTGCAAATACTCAACTCACTCACTCTTCAATTTCCTTTCTGATCTCCGTAAAGCAAAGATTCTCGTCCATAGTGGGATCGATATGCATCATTGATTTGTTGATATAACAAGATCAACAATCTTGAGGAATTGTAGTCTCACAACTTTCTCACGCTTTAATTTCCTTCCCGATCTTCGCAATGTGAAGATGCTTGTTTGTAGAGGGATCAATATCCACTATTGATCTGTTGATCTAGCAAGATCAATGATCCTGAGGGATTGCGAGTTCACAAATTGCTCATGCTTTAATTTCCTTCCTAATATCTGCAATGGATCCCCACCATCGATCTGTCTTCAATGAGATCTGACGGTCGTGACTTAATCTTTGCTTAATCCGACGACTTATCTTGCTCTCGTCCAGATCTAACAACTAAAAAAAAATTCTCTTATTTTGCACATTCCTCGTCCTTTTTGAGATTAATTAAAGGCTCAGATATGTTCCTGCAGTCGATCTTACGCTTGCTTTAGCTTGTCCTTTGTTGCTTCTGCAAACTTCCTCTTGAAGAAATAATTTCACGAATTCTTTAAATGTTCACGAATATTTAATTGTTTCGTCCTTCTACAACTCTTCTTCCTCACACTTGTTGTTTCCAATGATCTTTTGAGCGTACTGTGCACTGCAGACTTCTCTCCAAGATCTGTGAAGAAATTTGTCTCCCGTGCTCTTGTATGTGAGACAATGTAAGCTTTGTGCTCTTCTTCTTATGATCGGGCTGCTCTCCAGGCACTGTGAAGAGGCTTACGTCATAATCTTTGATACCATGACAAAATGAGAAGAAAATAAGATAATACAGAGAAGACAAAATTCGAAACAAGATTGAGCAGAGCGCAATTCATTAAGCTAAAAGAGTTAAACTAAATAAGCTTTAGCAAATCAAGAAAATTAAGAAACAATCATACAGTTGGCCAAGACATATGGTAGTGTACAGTCACATACTGTTGAGGTTACAGATATAACTAACTGTTCCCACTTGTTCAACAACTATTGCTCTAAAACGACACTACCCACTACCTATATGTATTTCCATCCTCAAGCTACCTTCTCTCTACACCAGTACATAACTCGTAAAGAACTCTTTGTGCTAGTGGAATAATAGTTTTATAGCATGGCGTTTACTAAAAACCTTTTCTCTACTTACATATTTCATTGTATTCACACATGGGTGTACATTTCCAGTTCACATGATGTCTGCGTGCACTGATCACCAGTAATAGTACGACACATCTCGTGGGCTTCACCGTATGAAGCCGCTCCTATTATTCTAAATCCTAGATCTAATTTTTTAGGTTCCCCTTCCTTTCTTAGTCCTGTTGGAATATTGGCACAACTTTGCACATTGTTTTCGATATTTCATGGTCTAGTGCTCATCCACATCCAGCAATTGAATTACTGCATGAACTCACATACAAACATGATTCAGTTAATTGGGGCTTGCATAGGGCTACTGAATATGTGGATGATCACAGAGTTATGTCTAGTGGTAGTGTCTATGATTCTCTACACCAAGGCGTTTTCCAGTAGCCAGGACTTCAGATCACTCTTGATGTATCTCATGGTTGGTTTAAATCTTCAATCTGCATGGCAAGAGTCGTAGCCCCTGCACCTATGTTTGACACTCATCAGTATGCTTCCCTGAAGCGAATACTTTCAACCATAGGGGAAAAAAGTTTTACAAGCTTTGATGAACTTCATGAGTACATCAATGAGATAGGCCTACCTATGGTTGATTCTCCAGGTTGTGTGTTTGATATGTTGCACAATAACTCTCTTCTCCTTGATCACATCAGGGTGTTTTTGTTGGACGTAGTGAATGAAATTCTTTCTATGGGTTCCAAGGACCAAATCTATGATATTTTTTTGCTTCTCCCTCCAAATATTTAGGTAGGTGTTTTTTCTGCCTAAATGCCTCTTGCAACTGTTGAGATCTGCATGAATTTCATGAGTAAGCCAGTGAGGATGCTGAAAAGGAGGAAATAGAAAGGCATGTAACTGATGTAATGAAGAACTGATTGCAAGATGTCATTTCCACAGAATTCACTCTATTTATGGACAATTTGAAGAGTCTGCACATGTTTGGTGAAAAGGATCCAGTAGAACAGGTGAAGAGCCTATCAAAATTATTGAAACTTTCCTTTGCGTGGTGATTTTATCAGTTTTCGATACGTTGTTTCAACATAGTGCATAGACATGATGGAGTTAATTTTCCCACCTTTAGTATAGAAAGTATCGAATGTAATTTAAAACTGTGTCATCTGATTGCAGCAAAATGGATCTTTGCACCCTCACTGCAACAGGATTTTCTTCATCTAGTCGAGAAAGTTGGGACACTTTCATCTAGACCGGAAGGATTTGATGCAGCCTTAAGAAATGTAACTTAACTAGATGACGAGACAACAATTATCATGGAAGGTCGTTACCCGAGAACCTGTAACCAGAGTAGTTGTGAAAATTACATGTAATGTTTCATATATATTATGATGATGAATCATTAGTGTAAATAAACATTATTTATTGATACTACTAAGTTAATATTAATCATAATCTTTATAATCTTGAATGGATTATTATATAATTTGTAAATTGGAGAACCCATTTTAGTGGTAGGTCTCAGTTTGGATATGAAGGGTCCAAAACCTTTAGTGGTATGTCTCACTTTGGATATTAAAGGTCCAAAACCTTCCAAACCAATTTGAGGAATCAAATGAAATTTTTTGGAATCAAAATTTTGGGAGAAAATCTCCCAATCCAATGGTGCAAAAATCACCTCAATTTGAGCTAATATGGAGAAGTTATATCTCTTGCAAGTTGACCTACCTTGTTGACACCACAATACCAAGTGGATGCCACATCAACCGCTATTACTCAAACATGTGGGGCTAGCCACGTGTCATATTTCAACAAGATTCTAGAATGTCCAAAACCTACTTTGAGGCTATGTTAAATAATGAGCTGTTAGGAGGAGAAAAGGTTCGATTATTTAGTATTGTACTTGTTCCATAGTTTAGCAGAGCATATAGGAGTGGGATTCGAGAGAATAACAAAGGAGGAACAAGATTTTGTAGCATCCATGTAGTGTCAAAGGAAACTCCATCGTCAGTGTCTCTTTCTTTGTACTTACATTTCATAATTGAAGAAAATATAGGAGAGCATAGGTCCCACCTCCTATCTGGGTTTTCTTCCATTTTGGGTTTCCTAAAATACATCTTGTGTTCATTTGCTTGTTCCTTCATTTTCATACTAGAGTTATTTTGGTAATTTTGAGCAATAAGCTACAGCTAACAAATGTAATATCTAAGGAAACAAACATGAATAATAAAAGGTCTTAGTATAAAACAAGCTTTGTTGTGACGAATTGTTCCAATGGAATATCCACTATAGTTTACCGATCATATTGGTATCAAACAAGGTTTTCTTTATGGTATTTGTGGGAAGTTACTTGATCCAAGAATTGGCTTAAGAAGGAAGTCACAAAACCCTAGCCATGGCGAATGTGTCTAGTCATAACAACCCTTGGGATGCAATAGAAGAGAGAATTATAAGGTTGGAAGAAAAAATCACTAATATCTCTCACAACATGGCCCTCCTCATGGCAGCTCTACAAAACAAGTTTGGAACTTCCGGGGAGGTTGGTGATTGTAACTCATAGGTTGAATCAAATGAGAAACTAAGAGATAGTAAAGACCTAGAAAAGGAATCGAAAAAAGAGCTCGAGAAACAACAACCAAGTTCTAGTTCCATCACTCCTTCACAACCTCTATGTTAAATATTGGGCTTCTAGGAGGAGAAAGGGTTCCATTCTTTAATATTTTACTTTTTCCATATTTGAGTAGAGCATCTAAGAGTGGGATTTGAGAGCATGACAATGGAGGAAGAATATTTCTTAGCAGCCATTTAGACCACATTGTCAAAGACAACTCCATAGTGATTTTCCCTTTCTTTGTACTTTCATTTCATAATTGAAGGAAAGAGAGCACAACATAGCCCTCACCTTCTAGTCAGGTTTTCTCCCATTTTGGGTTTCCTGAGATACATCTTGTGTTCATTTGTGTGGATTGTGTGTTCATTTTCTTGTAATTTCATTTTACTTCAATTATTCTCATAATTTTGAGCAATAAGTTAGTCCTAATAAATCTATGATCTAAGGAAATAGACATGTTTAATAAAATATTTTAGTATAATACAAGATATTTTGTGACGAACTATTCTAATGAAATATCCATGGCACCTTATACATCATATTGGTATAAAAGCAGGTCTTGTTTTGGGTATTTGTGGGAAGTTGTAGGATCCAATAATTGTCTTAAGAAGGAATTCATAGAACCCTAACCGTGGAAGATCATTACATTCGTAACAACCCTCGAGATGTGAAAAAAGAGAAATTTGTGAGGCTAGAAAAGTAGGTTGTTTATATCTCTCACAACATGACACTCCTCATGGTTTCTCTAGAGAACAAGTATGGGTCATTCAAGTAGTTTGGTGGTTCTAAATTAGAATTTGAATAAGAAGAGAAACCTAGAAAGAGAAACCAAGTTCCAGCTCCATCAGTTTTAGGCTTTCAAAATTTCTTTAGTATTAACTTCATTTTTCCTTGGTTGTAGTTCAAAAAGGAAATAAATTTTTTATTCCCATCACTTTTATTCTCTCTAAATTTATTTGGAATCATTATGACGATGTTGAACACCATTGTTGAGAGAATGGAGATTATGTAATGCATTGTAACCATTTATTTTCTTAATAATACTTTCAGTGTGCATTAGAATGTGGTGCTTTTCTCTCGTAAGGGTTGTCCTTAGGAAATTGTTGTGTAATGGTTTTCTATTTCTTTAATTTTTTTTCGCTGATCATATGGAATATTTGTTTAAAGTATTTTGCACATTCTTCTCTCATTGGTTAACGTAGGAATCATATTCAATACCTTTTCTTCCATTCATTGAGTATTAGAGTCTTATCACCTCAAATCCAAAGTGTTAAAGACTATGATTTTTAATTTAATATTGGTTTGAGTGGGATCTTGTAAAAAAGGAAATATTGTTTCTATAAATTGGCAAGCATATCTAGATTAAAAATTGAGAAGCTTAATGGCTCTAACCTTGAGTTGTGGAAGCTTAATATGGAGGATATTCACATAGAACAAGAACTATGGGTTGTAGTATTTGGAACCAAACCCATTGGTATGAAAGATGAAGAGTGGGTGGTGTTGGAGATAAAGGTGAGAAGCCTTATTAGGCTCTCTTTGTCCGGTTCAATATTATTGAATGTTTCTAAATAAAAAAGTGCAACAACTCTCTATAAAAATTTTGGGGATTTGTACCAAGATAAAACCTTGGTCAACAAAATATTTCTATGGAAAAAGTTGTTTTCCTTGAGAATGGGTGATGGTGATTCTATATATGATAACCTAAATGAATTTAATAATATTGTGACCTAAATTATCTAAATTATGTTGAATATGGATGAAGGGGATCGCTATATGGCCCTTTTTTTTTTCTTTTCCATATTCATGGGAAAATCTAGTAATGGTCATTGGAAGCACTATTTATGAATTGGTTCTTGATGAGTTTATGGTTTCTTTAATCTTAGAGGAGGTGAGGTAGAAAAATTATGAATCCACCAATGTGGCCTTCACTATTAATGAAATATCAAAGGAGAAAAAGAATAAGAGATAAAAGGGAAAATCCAAATCTCGCAAGAGACATAGTTTCTTAGAAAGTTGAAGGAAAATTTTATAACTGTGGCAAGGATGGGTATTTCAGAAGATATTGGAAGGAAGAGAAAAATCAAAATAACAAGGGAAAAAATGATTCTGATGATGATTCTAAAAATTATTCACATGAGGAAGGTGGAGGTTCCTTTGTTGCATCTTTGGTAGCCCAAAGTATCTGATTAATAGACTTTAGAGATTCCTTCCATATGACTTTCCATTGACATTATTTTTCAGTGTATGAGAAATATGATGGTGGGATGGTATACCTAGACAATGGATTTCCTCTCAAAATAGTTGGACATGATAGAGTTATTATAAGTTCCTTGATGGTAGAGTGAACCGAATTATTGGATTTTTGTGCACTCCAACTCTTGAACAAAACCTACTATTAGTAAGAAAAAGTAATCATGCAGGTTTGTAGGTTTTTTTTCTCTAAAAAAGGGTGTAAAATGGTCCAAGGAGCTATGCTACTCAGTAAGGGTGTTTTTGTGGGAAGTTTGTTCCATCTTGATGTACACCATTCATGTAATAGTTCTTCATTTTTTGTGGCAAAGAAATGTGTACGATATACACCTTTACATTCAGAACCTATATATACTTATGATGTTCATGATTTTTGGGTACTTAAACAAACTCTTTCTTTAGAGAGTAAGTTACCTGTAGATAAGACAATTCTATGAGACCAAATATTATGACATATATATGAGAAAGGCCTATGAGCCTTGAAAAACAAAAATATTTTGGATGGATTGAATGATTGTTCTCTTCAATTTGATTTTTGCAAGCATTGTATATATAGAAAACATAACCTTTTTCAATTTTATTCTTGTTTTGACAAATCTTATTAGTTGTTGGACTTAATTCATTATGATGTATTTGGTTTAGTTAAAGTTCCTTGAATTTCTCACGCTTTGTATTATGTTTCATTTGTTAACGATTATTCTACAAGAACGTGGGTATATTTTCTTAGAACTAAATATTTTCTTTTTATATTCTTTTAGGAGTTTAAATCTCTGTTCGAAAATCAAACTGGTAAAGATCACAGTGTTGAGGATTATTAATGACAATGAGTCTTATTCCCCATATTTCGATAATTTTGGTAATGAGATTGGCATTGAGAGACATAAAACAAACTCCATAGACCCCTCACCAAAATTTATTTTCAAAACAAATGAACACAAATTTGATGAAGAAAGTTATGAGTATACTTAGTAGAGTTGACTTAAAGAGGAAGTTTTGGGAAAAAATGATTGATACTAGATATTAATTGATTAATAGGTCTCCCAAATAAAATCTTGTGAATAATATCCCTATGTATGTCTAGAAAGGAAAGAATCCCACACTTCAACATCTTCATGTTTTTGGTTGAGGCATATTCTCATGTGCCTAAGGAGAAGCAATCAAAATTGGATAACAAGGTTATTAAATGCATCTTCATCAACTATGGTGTTGATATGAAATGGTACATGCTTTAGGATTTTGAGGGTTGGAAAAGTTTTGTATAGAGAGAGTTATGTCTTCAGAGAAGTTTAGCCTTATCCTAGAGTGGTGTAGTGAGAATAGGATGAGAAGAAGTTAGTGGTTCAACTACCACCCAATACTAAAAAAAATAAAATAGAAAATGAACATGAAATTCATGATTAACATGATGAGGAGGAGGGCTAAAAGAGTTTAGAATAAAAGGAAGAAACTCCACCTAAAATTTTAAGGAGATCCACTCAACAAAGAAGGAAACCAGATAGCTATCATTATAGTCCATCTGAGTCTAGAAAATCCATTGGTTATAAATGGTTGTTAGAAAAGAAGATAAGTTTAGATGGCAATGTGAAAAGCACAAGGTAAGGTTGGTTGCAAAAAGATATTCTCAAGTTGAGCGGATAGAATTTGTGATATATTTTCATGTAATGTACCTAGGGCAGAAAATATGGTGTACCTAGAGAGGTTCCTAAGGCGGCAATAAATGTAATGTGGACATACTAATTGTTGGCCCTTGACCAAGTTTTGAGGGATCTGGTCAAGTTTGACCTATTTTCGGACTTTGATAACCTGTCGAAGGAGGAGCACAAGATGAAGAGGAGATCACGGATCTCGACCCCTTTTTTGGGTCCTTTTTGGGTATTTGGGCTTATGTAATGGGCATGGGACGTCGGCCCATGGGTTTACCCATGTTTAGGCCTATTTTGTAATGTATATATAGATGTCTAGGCAATATACAGAGAGAGACGATCTATGTGATGTAAGGCTAATAAGCTAAGTGCTAAGTGTAAGTATGGTTTCTAGATGCTCTGTGCATATTGTGAGAGACTTGCAGAGCTAAGTGCAAGGTATTGTAATAGGCAATGAAGTGCTTTGTGTTATAATGCAAGGAAGGAGGATCTAGTAAGGTGCGCAAATCTCTTGTCCTAGGCGAAGTAGGGTTTTGAGGCTCTGTGCTTGTAACCGATTGATTGAAGACAATAAAGAAGAAGAGTTGGTGGATGTAGCCCCAGGGTGGGGGTGAACCACGTAAACACTGTGTTGTTCTTCTTTGTGCTTGTATTGATGTGTTTATAGCTTCTCTTGCTAAGTTCTTTGATAGAGATAGGTAAATCTGTTGATTCTTTGTGCTAATGATGTGTAAGAATGTTGGATCTAACCTATATGAAGGTGCTTAGTGCTTGATCTGCTAGATATAACTGACATGTTTATGATAAAGTGCTTAAATACATCATATCTGAGTGAATGATGTGATGCTTTGTTCTATCTGTGAATTATTTATTGGTTGAATATTGATGAACTGTTGATGGTAAAGTGCTCTGTTAAGTATTATAATCACAGATCTGTGTCCCAGCTAAGGTTGCAGACACTTGAGTCCTGCAACCACCACTGCCGCTACCTCAGGTGAGACTTCATTTTTTTTGTAGGTGTTTCCGAAAGGGCAGGTAGTTAGGGTTTTTTTAGTGCATTATTGTAGCGTTGAACCCTGGGTCTGCCCCTATGCCAACAAATGGTTCCATTGTTGGGACTTGAAATTGTGATTGTTGGGAACTGGAGAGAAGTTATGTGTGTAGATATACTGCTGAAGTGCGTAGTATTAGACCTGAAACTGTGATTGTTGGGAACTGAGAAAAAAGAAGCTTTGTGCAAATATTCGACCTGAGAATGTGAAAACTCTGTACATAGATCCGTTTCCCTAGTGTGCAGCATTCTACTTGACCTGAGGATATCTGTGCCAAGAAAAGAGGTCAGATCTAAATAAAAGAGGTAAGATCCGTAATCTCTGTGCTCTGATAAATGTAAGAATAGTGAAAAGTTATAGATCTGAAGGATTTGTGCTCTGGAAAAGTAAGATTAGTGGAAATTTTTGTTTCAAAAGTATGAATCTAGGCATGTTTGATAGATTCTATTCTAGCTTGAAAACTAGGGTATTAATACATGAAAGAAGATTTGATATGAATAGATCTGATATGAATAGTGAAAGGTATGTTATACCTATAAATAGAAAGAATGTTTGGACTAACAAATGGATGCAGGATCCTAGAAATATTTTTTTGCAGGTTAGCTACCATGATCCTAGTGCGCAGTACAGAAAAGGTTGGGGATCATTTAAAAGAAAGAGAGAATTAAATCTCTGTTACAGTTGCAGAAGACCGAGGCATCTTACTAAGGAATTCCCTTGGAGAAGACCTAGTTGTCTTTGTTGTAAAGCTTTGTACCATGAAGTGTTGGATTTCCCTAGAATGATTGCTAAGATGGAAGGAATGAATCTGAATAAAGAAAACCCTAAGGTAGATCCAGAAATAGCAGAACCCCAGAAAGAATCAGAGAAAGTATTGGTACAGATAAACGAAACCCTGAATGACCACCAACATGTCATATTATTGGAGATCTTTAAAGAAAAATAATGCCTTGAAGAAAGAATAGGAGACTTCGACGTTGACTGTGTTCTGGATGAGGAAACACAGGTGAATATTATGACAGAAAGAACTTGGGAACTTTTAGGAAATCCTACTATGATTCCTTCATTAGAAGGAATAAGGTTATTCAGAGGAAAGCTTATAAACCTATGTGGAAGGCTCACTCAGATACCTATGACTGCCAATGGAACTTTGATAGAAGAAGATTTTGAGATTATTAAATCTATCAAGGATAGTGCCCCATTTACCATGTTATTAGGAAAACCTTGGATTGACAGATATCGAGTCAGACGAAAGGAAGAAGAAGAAGTTTTGGAGTAGAAGAAGAAAGAATTAAAAGATTTCATGACCAGAAGGATCGCACACTTGATCGAAGAATAACAGAACATATCGAAGCTATTTAACACTAGAAACCTGAATGTCGAAGTTGCAAGAACCCTAGAGGATCCGCAGAAGATTGAAGTACGTATCCCAGACAGAGAAGAAGTATTATCTAGGAACCCTAGGGAAGAATCTCAATAATGCAAAGTGACTAGGTCAAAAGAAGACAAAAATCAGAATGGAAAAAGGAATACCGAGACGAAGATCACTAGAAAGAAGGCTAGAAAGTTAAGTTAGAAGAGAGACAAGATCGATAAGTTGCAGAAGGCTCGAGAGAGAACCTCGCAAAAGGAAAAATTGAAAATTTCTAGCTTCGCCGGAATATCAGAATAGCGACACATGGCACTTCACCATGACGAAGAAATATAGTTGTTGGGGACATTATAATCGTTAGATCAATGCTCTGAATGGATAGAAATCCATTTATGGCCAGCCATCTCACCATACAATCATTGGGACCATGCCATAACGGACAAAAATGAGTTAATGAAGGCCGCATACCCATTGCAAGCGACCCGTTGTCGAGTTACCTATTTATCCCACCACGCCACGCACCAAGAACAATTTTTCCAATTGAGAATTTGAGCCCGCAGAATAATTTGAGTTTATACAGTGATCATCGTGCTTCTTCTCTCTATCTCATTACTGTGTCTAAGATACCCCCCAAACCTGAGATTATTAACCCCGAGCGTGTATGTCGGATGAGTTGGGCGTTACAAAAAAAGTTGTTGAGGAATTTTTGATCGACCTCATGACTGAAAGAGTCATGTTTATGTCTATAGGTATACAAGCATCATCCATGAGAGGACTGCCAACCTCTCCATCCACTGCTTGCAGATCAGGACCATCTCGACCGTCCGATGAGAAGAGAACTAAGCATAGGGATGACTTAGCAAATGCTAAATTGATCCCGACTATCTTACCCACCTATATACCACCTTTAAGTGGTGTTTTAAACCACGACAACTTACCTAGAGATTTAGAGTAAGCCTCGGTCACTGTGTACCTCCCAAAAGGGATACGCGTAGTGCAAGCAGACCAAGATAAGATCACAGCATTGAAGTTTAGCGACTTCAACCTTGAAGATCGCAAAGTCTACAAAATGTTATCCCCACATAAGTATCTGAATAGAAAAAAATGGAAAAACTCAAAGGTAATTCACCAAGCATGGACCCATAACCTCGCGCAGTCCACCCTACTCAATGTCATGAAAATTCCCCACTTCGGAAGACACCAAGAGGTGAATGCATGTGTCAAGTTGTTTTTGTCTTGTTACCATGGAGGATATTTGTGGCTAAACCACCGTATCACAGTTTATCTGACCTTGATCAATCGTATCATGGGTTTGAGTATGCAAGGACCCAACCCACAGGATTTCTATCCTAGAAACGCCATGGACTACGCTCTCGCACAAAGGACCAAGGACACTTATGGAGATTTCAAGAAGGGCATGTGAGGCTACAAGGTATCTTCTATTCAGAATGGTGCAGTGCACCTTGTGTGTCAGTTGATTGTAGGGAAGTTAGTACACAAGAAACGACCCACCCAAGTGACTGGTTTTGTAGTCGACCTCGCAGGGAAGTGCATGGAGGGCCTACAAAAGAATTGGATGAAGTACCTAGTGAACCAGTTGGAGCTTGACTGCAGAGAAGCGCAAGATGAAGGATATGAATTCCATTTCAGTTGGCTCTTGATCCTGATCGCTTTCATTGCCTGGGAGATGCCCGAAGGTGCGACCTTCCAGAACATCAAGCCTTTTGAACCATTGGTGGCGAAGTTCAATACATTGTGGTACTCAAGTGACATGAATAAGCAATGGGAGTCAAATGACGTGCTCTATACATACTACAATCAGCTGAAGATATCCATACAGTCTGAGCCTCGCATGACGTCGAACACTATACACTGATTCAGGCTTTTAATGAAGTTCATCGCTGACCGACATTTTATTTACACCATAACATGCGCTGACGAACACAAGAAACAAATTCAATTCTATTATAATATTACGAAGGAGGACTTAGAGGAGATTACTAAGGAATGGTTAGCAGAACTCCTTATTCCAGCAAACCATGCAAAGATATCCGACATAGACAGCCCAGAAGCTATGCAAAATACACCCGAGCCCAGCAAGACAAAGAAGACCAAAGAATTACAATATTTAAGCAGTGCCTCAGTGAAGACTGCTTCCATATCACTAGAGCAAGGGGGTGATGGTGCAGAGATAGATGGCACAGAAACTAAACAGAAGAAAGGTGAAGTAACACCACCTAGAGATGAGGAGGACCCCTCGAAGAAAAGGAAGTCTTCCCCCCGAAACCTTCCTCCTGGAAGAGATCAAAATCCCCTATAACTAATATGTAGACCGTCCTCACCTCTGATGATTTCAATTTCATCATAGTAGCCCTAAACGATGCTTCGTTGGAGATAGCGGAGAAGCAAGAAGCTAAGAAGGAGGATATGTACAATAGAATTGAGTTCGAACTCCAAGGAGTGCAACAGGAACTACAGTCCAGCCACGCAATCTCCATTGTGCCTCTACCACTGGGAACACCAGAATCAGGAGATGAACCAGCTCAACTCCACTGTCTCACTGATACAGTCGAAGCTCACCTTCGACGAGCACAAGAGGAAATAGAACAAGCCACCCAGGCTTTGGTACAAGTACATGGATTACTTTTAGAATAGTGTCGAGCTGCCGAACAGGAAAAGAGTGTTCTCCAAGAAAATTTCGATGAAGAAAAGGCAAAGCTATAGCAAGGCAAGGAACAGTTGCTCACCGAGCAACTCAAAGTGAAGGAAGCAGTCAACAGAGCACTACGCTCTGTGACTGTCATAGACTTAAAGGAAGAGGATCAAGTCACGAAGCAAGTAGCACAACTTGAAGAAGTGATCCAGCATCTGCAACAATGCATCGTAGACCTAGAACTATGCATTGTGCCCGAGACCCCATAGGAAGTAAAGGACCAAAGAGAAGTAACCTCCAGGACCACAGTTGAAAGGATAAAGGACCTTACCTTATAATGCAAGTAATTCACTGATCATAGTGCCTATCCATATGAAAAACTTACCGAGAACCCAGAGTTGTAGGCATTGGATTCTCAGCTCTAGGAAACGAAGCAGCACGGAGAAACACTACAGGCATAGCTAAAAGCACTGACAGTTGTGGAGAGAATCAAGAGATCTCAACAGCAGATAACCGCCCAACAACATATCCATGTCATCCAAAGAAGAGTTATGGAAGTAACTCAGAGACTCCGACCTATACAAGACAAGGCTTACCAATTATTCTTAAAGGTCGAGAGCCAGGGAGAAGAACTAGAGTAGGTTAGCAACGCAATAGAACAACGCCTGGAAGGACCTGTGAATGATGCAGTCATTCAAGAGTTTGTTGAACAAGAGCTTGTAGCATAGCATCAAGTCGAAGTAGTTCGAGCCAAGCTCAAAGCGTTCGAAGAAGAACTTCCTACATCAGAGTGACTCGGGATGATTCATAGGTGAGTGTTGGGGGCCTGTTATCCCTTGACCAATTTCTAAGGGATCTCGTCAAGTTTGACCTATTTTCGGACTTCAACAACCTGTCAAAGGAGGAGCGCAAGACGAAGTGGAGATCACGGATCTTTGCCCCTGTTTTGGGTCCTTTTTGGGTTTGTGGGACTATGTAACGACCATGGGATGTTGACCCATGGGTTTACCCATGTTTAGGCCTATTTTGTAATGTATATATATTAGATGTCTAGGCAATATAGAAAGAGAGAGACGATCTATGTGATGTAAGGATGATAAGATAAGTGCTAATTGAAAGTATGGTTTGTAGATGCTATGTGCATATTGTGAGAGACTTGCAGAGCTAGGTGCAAGGTATTGTAACAGGCAGTGAAGTGCTTTGTACTTTAATGCAAGGAAGGAGGATCTAGCGAGGTGCCCAGATCTCCTGTCCTAGGCAAAGTAGGGTTTTGAGTCTCTGTTCTTGTAACCAATTGATTGAAGAAAATAAAGAAGAAGAGTTGGTGGATGTAGCCCTAGGGTGGGGGTGAACCACATAAACACTGTGTTGTTCCTCTTTGTGCTTGTATTGATGTGTTTATAACTTCTCTTGCTAAGTGCTTTGATAGAGATAGGTAAATTTGTTGATGCTTTGTGATAATGATGTGTAAGAATGTTAGATCTGACCTATATGAAGGTTCTTAGTGCTTGATCTGCTAGATATAACCTGCTTGTTTATGATTAAGTTCTTAAATACATCAGATATGAGTGAATGATGAGATGTTGTGTTCTATCTACGCAGTAGTTATTGGTTGAATTTGATGAACTGTTGATGCTAAAGTGTTATGTTAAGTATTATAATCACATATATGTGTCACAACTAAGGTTGTAGACACTTGAGTCTTGCAAACACCCCTGCCTCTACCTTGGGTGAGACTTCATCTTCTTCGCAGGTGTTTCCAAAAGGGTCAGTAGTTAGGGTTTTTTTGGTGCTTTGTTGTAGCGTTGAACCATGGATCTGCCCCTATGCCAACACTAATATAATAGACCCACTATGTAATTAAAAGGAAAGAATATAATAATAAGGGGTAGTTGGCATAATACCCCTAGGAATAATCAAGGAAATTATAATCTAATGGTTGAGCTAGAGTAAGTATATAAAATTTGTGCTACAACATTTTTGCATGGAAGATTGTAGACCATTTAGTGTTCGAATTTACATGGAAACTAAGATTTCAATTGATCAGTGTTCTACAAAACCTACATAGATGGAGGATATGATGTATGTTTCTTATACTAGTGAAAATTTTAATTTGATGTATGTTATGGTTTGCAATAGACTAGACATTTTTTTGGAAATGGGAGTCTTGAGTCGATTCGTGGAAAATAATAGATGTGAACATTGGGCTACATTGAAGAGGGTATTCAGGTATTTGTGAGGTACTTCTAAATATTCCATTTTCTATCACAGTGATGCTTCTAGGGAACCACACTCAATGGATATATAGGGTTATATGAATTTTAATTGGGAAGGCGATGTATATAGAAAGATATCTATGAGGGATATGTGTTTTGATTATTTGGTGGATAAATAAGTTGGTTGAACCAATGAAAAACCATCGTCACTTTTCTCATGGTAGAGGAAAATAAAATGGTAGCTACTAGGGCCCATAATAAATCCATTTGGCTTATGAAACTATATTCAAAATTAGGGCTAAGTCAAAGAGATATTACAATTGATTGTGATAGTAATATTGTCATTTGTTTGGCTAAAAACCTGACCTTTCATGTGAGGAAAAAGAATATAGATATATAGTACCATTGTGTTAGGGGAATTGAAAAAACCGATGAGTATAAGTATATCCAACTCATGTTGTGAATTTATGGGAAAAATGGCCCCTAGCAATTAGCTCACAATTTGATGCATTCTTCCTTATACTCTTGCAAGGTATATGACAAGTGGAAGAATGTTGGGACAAGAGTGCCATAGACATTTTCTTTTGGTAGAGTAGGTAATGATTATTCAGTAGGAGTAGGAAATAAATGTTGAGTAATAGTCGGGAATAATTGTTGAGTAGTGGTATGGAATAAATGTTAATCTATCATTAGGTAATGAATGTTGAGCAGCAATAGTTGGCCAATTAATTGTTGGTGGTTTCTAGCATGTAAAATTGGAAAACCATGAATAGTTAA
>JZKD02S2142188.1:28517-40242 GCA_000966675.3 Picea glauca
TTTTTTTGCAGGTACAAATGATTGAAGATAGCGAAAAGATGGAATTCCAAAAAGAATTCATTCTTACACCTTACAACTATTTTGCATGTAAGGAGAAAATAACCATACATCTCTGATCCAGAGGGTTGTATAGGTTAACCATGAATACATATACAAAACCGACATCATCCATAGAAAAATCCAAGTACTTAAATCGCATGGATGAGGCACTCGGAACAATTTGCAGTCTTATCTCTCCCGATATCCTTTTTCACATATCTTCCTGTAAGACTCCCAATGAAGCCTAGAAAATCTTAGAAGGGCTTTTTGGCAAACAAGATGAGACGAGGGGAGACATGCTGGAGGTGGATATGTAAACATTGGATCCAAAAATCTTCGACAATATCCAAGATTTCTTTACAAAATTCAAGGATTTACTATTGCAACTCAAATCTTGCGGGGTTGATAAATCGGTAGAGGAGAAACAAATGGTTCTCACCATTATCTCCAAGCTTGGTCCTAAATTATCTGTATTTGTATCCACATTCCATACTGTCAAATTCGCCTCTGGAGCCACCTGGAATATGCCTTCTCCTGAGGACTTTATTGAATCCCTGACACAAGAGCAAACCAAGCTCATCAACATGGGTGCAATCAAAGGCCCAAGGGTGCATGCACTCACTGTGTGTAATGTTCCTGACTTGGCTAGTCTAGGAAATGCTGCTAATGTGTGTGTAGGATTAATCGTTTACAACATATAAATGATCATACAAATAACAAATGCGACAAAAGACTGCAGAGTTTATATTATGATATCTCTGTGGATTACAACATGGCCAAATGCGGCTGAATAAAATGACAATAATCGACTAGATAAATAAACAAAGGATCTTAGTCGGAATACAAATAAGCAAATAAAAGATAATACCCAGAATATGGGAACACTGCGGAATCAATGGATGCACTGGGACTATGGTATCTCTGATGGTAACTGCTCGAAGTCTGGAAAGTTTTCCATGGGAGTTGTACTTCTCGGAATGGCCTAGAAACTATCCCAAATGATGCGCCCTGCCCTAGTCCTCAGTACTGGTAACTTTTAGACCCTTATGCTGGTGAGTTTGGACCCCAGATGGATCCCCCTAGGGGAATGCGCCCCTCTTTCTCTGTCAAAATGCATCCTAGTTATTCTACCGTTAGAATCAGATGATATGTGTCTCAAAATGACCGCCTTGGTCTACTGGGAAATGGGTCAGAAGGGTTTCCCTAAATATGGCCTGATACTCCCTCTAGAACCCCAAATGTATCTGCCAAAAGTGTCACATGTCCAAGTTTGGAAAATGCGCCCCAGTTGATTCCTCCGTTGGAATATGATGAGGAACCAAGAAAAAGATGCGCCTTTCCTTCCTCTCAAATGGGTCAGAGGGAAATCTTGGAATTCTCCCTGGATGGGATAAGTCGACTAAAAACCCTCTCAGAAGCTGCACCCTCACTCTGGTTGAATGCGCCCTTGCTGCTGAACAATGTGTAACTGTTGTTGAAGAATGATGGAAGACCTGAATGATCTCCCCAGTGACTAGGGTGTGTCTCTCAACACCAAAATCAGCCAACTGGTGTCTTCCTCCTGGAATCCACTAAACTACCTCTCCTGAGATGCGCCTCTTCTCCTCAATGACAAGTCATAATCTGCATAATGATGAATTAGGTCACTAACCCTTCCTTTATAGCTTTCCAAAACCCTAAATCACTACTGAAACCCTAATTCACTGTTGACTTCCAAAACCCTAAATCATTGTTGAAACCCTAATTCATTGTTGACTTCTATTTTTAGCCCATACTGACTTAAAAGCGCTTTTTACCCTTTTTAGCTCAATGTCACTTTCTGAATATAACATCGGTGACTGAAGTGACCTATAGTAACCCTGTTTACCCCTTTCTGGCCCTGGCTATAGTCTAACAAGGCGGTTTAGACCATTAAGCCTCCTCTCTAGAGCTCCTATTTGGAAAGGGACATTATAGTCCTCCCTTCCAGAAATTTCTTGTCCTCAAGCAATACCAGTCCAGGGTGCTGCAACACCTGCTCGCTCTCCCAAGTAGTGTCCTCTACTAGAATCCCTCTCCATCTGATCAAACACTCTCTGATGACCCTGCTCCTCAGTTTCCTCTCCCAAAACTGCAAAACCTCCTCCAGAACTAACTCCAACTGTCCCTCCTCATCCAATGGGGGAAGCTCCTCTGATGTGCTAATGAATTGTCCCACTGCATTTTTTAAGCAAGACACGTGGAAGACGTTATGAATATTGCTCCCCTTTGGAAGCTCTAGCTTGTAAGCAACCTCGCCTACTCGATGCATGATCCTGTAAGGACCATAAAATCCGGGCTTGAGCTTCTCGGCCCCACTCTTCTTCAGATATGATTGTTTGTAGGGTTGGAGTCTCAAGAAAACCAAATCTCCAACCTCAAAGTTGCGCTCTATCCTGTGCCTGTCTGCACTTATCTTCTGTCGGTTTTGTGTCGTCTGCAGGTTCTCTTTCAACAACTTGAGAATCTCCTGACTCTCTATGATCCAATCCTTGGCCTTGGGAGCTCTGATCTCCCCGAAGACCAAGTCTACCAAAGTGGGAGCATCATATCCATACAATGCTTGAAAGGGTGTCATACCAATGGACATGTGGAAGGTGGTGTTGTAGCAATGTTCTCCTAAATGTAACCACTTTACCCATGTTCTCTRTTKTCCTCCTACATAGTTTCTCAAATACCCTTCAACCCACTTGTTGACAATATCGGTCTTCCCATCTGTCTAAGGGTGATAGATGGTGCTAGGTGTCAACTCCATCCCCACCAACCAAAACAACTCTCTCTAGAATGTCCCTATGAACCGATTGTCCCTGTCACTGGCGATTTTCTTCGACAACCCATGAATTCTGAATATCTCTCTGAAGAAAAGCTCGGCTACCTGAACTGCATTGTACTCTGTCGGTATGGCATAGAAGTGAGCAAACTTGGTCAATTTGTCGACCACTACATAGATACAGTCCTTACTCTGGACCTTGGGTAGACCTATGATGAAGTCCATAGATATACTCTCCTATTTCTTCTCTGGAATGGGGAGTGCCTGAAGTATCCCTACTGGAAGAGCATGCTCTGACTTGTTCTACTAGAAATTTACACACTCGATGACGTGTCTCATAACGGCCTATTTGAGGCCCTTCCATGAGAACCTCTCTCTGATCTATCTATAGGTATTGAAAAACCCCTGATGGCCTACTAGAGGTGAATCATGAACTACGGTGAGGATCTTCTTCTTTAGCCATGAATCTGGCACCAAGTAGACTCTATCCTTGTAAAATATGACATTGTTAATGACCCTATACCAGTCATATTGTATCTTCCCATCCATCACCTCACAAGCGAACTTGTTCTTGGAATATTCCACTAACAAGTGGGATTTCCAATCTGCTGAAATCTCCATCAAAGAACATGTCGCAGGTCTCCTCGATAGTGCATCAGAAACAATGTTCTTCTTCCCCTTGACATATTCTATGTCAAAGTCGAATGCTTGTACCTTTTTCACCCATTTCTGTTGGTACTCACTGAGGTCCTTCTGCTCAAGGAAATACTTCAAATTGTTGTGATCGGTCTTGACCATGAATTTGCTGCCCACCAAATATTGTCTGAAATTGGTCAAGGCATGCATGATTGCCAACATTTCCTTATCATAAAGGGAGTACAATGTCTCAGGCTGACTAAGCTNAAAGTGGGAGCATCATATCCATACAATGCTTGAAAGGGTGTCATACCAATGGACATGTGGAAGGTGGTGTTGTAGCAATGTTCTCCTAAATGTAACCACTTTACCCATGTTCTCTATTTTCCTCCTACATAGTTTCTCAAATACCCTTCAACCCACTTGTTGACAATATCGGTCTTCCCATCTGTCTAAGGGTGATAGATGGTGCTAGGTGTCAACTCCATCCCCACCAACCAAAACAACTCTCTCTAGAATGTCCCTATGAACCGATTGTCCCTGTCACTGGCGATTTTCTTCGACAACCCATGAATTCTGAATATCTCTCTGAAGAAAAGCTCGGCTACCTGAACTGCATTGTACTCTGTCGGTATGGCATAGAAGTGAGCAAACTTGGTCAATTTGTCAACCACTACATAGATACAGTCCTTACTCTGGACCTTGGGTAGACCTATGATGAAGTCCATAGATATACTCTCCTATTTCTTCTCTGGAATGGGGAGTGCCTGAAGTAGCCCTACTGGAAGAGCATGCTCTGACTTGTTCTACTAGAAATTTACACACTCGATGACGTGTCTCATAACGGCCTATTTGAGTCCCTTCCATGAGAACCTCTCTCTGATCTATCTATAGGTATTGAAAAACCCCTGATGGCCTGCTAGAGGTGAATCATGAACTGCGGTGAGGATCTTCTTCTTGAGCCATGAATCTGGCACCAAGTAGACTCTATCCTTGTAAAATATGACATCGTTAATGACCCTATACCAGTCATATTGTATCTTCCCATCCATCACCTCACAAGCGAACTTGTTCTTGGAATATTCCACTAACAAGTGGGATTTCCAATCTGCTGAAATCTCCATCAAAGAACATGTCGCAGGTCTCCTCGATAGTGCATCAGACACAATGTTATTCTTCCCCTTGACATACTCTATGTCAAAGTCGAATGATTGTACCTTTTTCACCCATTTCTATTGGTACTCACTGAGGTCCTTCTGCTCAAAGAAATACTTCAAATTGTTGTGATCAGTCTTGACCATGAATTTGCTGCCCACCAAATATTGTCTGAAATTGGTCAAGGCATGCATGATTGCCAACATTTCCTTATCATAAAGGGAGTACAATGTCTCAGGCTGACTAAGCTNAGGTTTGGTAATTGGTGGTGATTTTTCCTAAGGTAATAATCCACTGGACTCCCAACACCACATCTGTGTCAGATAGGTCAACCACATAAAATGTATCTCCCAATGTATAGTTACCTAACTTTACCTCCAAGTCTATAACTCTATCTATACACTCCACTGTGTGGCCATCTGCTACTGCAACATCAAACCCCTCAAACTCCTCTATCTGAAGTGCCCGTCTCGATACTAGTGAAGTGTTGATGAAGTTGTGGGTGGCCCCACCATCTATCAGGGTGATTTCCTGTTTCCCCTAAATAGTCCCTCTTATCCGAAGCATATCATAGCTAGGAACACCAGAAAGGGTCGCTATGACTCCTCCCTTTGCTTGTTTCCTTCTGTTAACCTTCTCAGACGGTTGTGGGACTATTGGAGCATGGGCTCCTACCGGTGTCGGAGGTCTACGGGGAGGTTTCTCCTTTGCCTGTGATGACTCCTCCTTTGAGCTAGTGGATCCACTATCCTGCTCCTCCTCCTCATTGTCCACACTCTCTGCTGCCACCTCAATATAATGAATCTCTCCCTTGCCCATGCACCAGTGGCCTGGGACCCAAGGGTCTATGCAGTTGAAGAAAAGCTTCTTCCTCATAAGCTCTCGCCCAGAATCATCATCCATCTTCTCCTTTCCCTTCCATTCTCTCTGGAATGGCTTCCTGTCTCAATCCTTCTCAGGTACAAAGGGTTTGGAAAAGGTTTTAGTCTTTGGCACTAAGTCTGCCAAATCTCGAGTGCGAAGGATGGCATCCTGCAAGGTGGGAGGCCTGTATGCCTTTACCCATCCTCTCAAAGGCTCGATGAGTCCCTCTATGAATAACATGATCAACCTGGGCTCTGATATATCTGTCACTACCACGACTACCCTCTGAAACTCCATGATGAATGCCTCTGCTATGACAGTTTGTCTCAACTGGGCTAGATCCCTGAAGTGGATCTCAGGATCCCTCCTGTCAAACCTATCGATGAGCCTCTCTGTGAAATCCCTCTACAATTTCCTCTGCATGAGTGGGTGGCCTCTATGCTATCGGTGGCAATGAAGATACTGTGGGTTCCCTCTGGAAACTGGGAAACAAGGGTCTGGGAATCCTACTCGTAGAGGAGTATATGGGAGAGGGTGACTGGGGTCTACTGCCTGCTCCTGAGTTCCCCTGTGCTGCATGTGGGACTTGTGTTTATGGGGTGACCACTCTAGCTTATCTATCAACCACCTGTGCCAAGGACTGAGACATGGTCCATTGACTAGCTAGCATATCGTTGATAACCTGCATGAAAGTTGTCTCTGGATCTATGGGGGCCTTACCACTGCCATCTGGTCGCTCATATCTATCTTCTAACATCCTCTCTGCCTCATGCTCAGTCTCACGGTCCTCTTCTCTGTGTGCCTCTTCCTCTTCCTCTGAGCTAGGAGGAAAAGGGGGAAAGTTAGACCTATGCCTTCTTTCCTTATGCCTATTGTAAGTGACATATTCGTCACCTACGTGTTCACGACCCTTTGGTTCTTCTACTGCACTCATTGTCTTTACTCATAGGCTGGTAGGACTAAAGCTCTGATACCACTGTAATGTTCTAAATTGTCTAGTCTAGGAAACGTTGCTAATGCGTGTGTAGTATTAGTCGTTTACAACATATAAATGATCATGAAAATAACAAATGTGACAAAGGACTGCAAATTTTATATTATGATATCTCTGTGGATTACAAAATGGCCGAATGCGGTTGAATAAATTGAAAATACTTGACTAGATCAATATACAAAGGATCTTAGCCGGAATACAAATAAGCAACTAAAAGATAATACCCGAAATATGGGAGCACTGCGGAATCAATGGATGCGCTGGGACTATGGCATCTCTGACTGTAACTGCTGGAAGTCTTGAAAGTTTGCCCTGGGAGTTGTGCTTCTCGGAAGGGCCTGGAAAGTGTCCCAAATGATGCGCCCTTCTCTAGTCCTCAGTACTGGTAGCTGTTGTAGGAAAATCTCCCTGTGGACAGGTAGATCACCTCTAAGGCTTGACCTTAACCCTAGACAGAAAAATGCTTAACGTGGACACTGAATTTCTTTCAAATCTATCTAAACTAACACATGAGAAGGAAGGATGATAGAAGTACCTGTTATCGACGTTTGTCCCTGCACACTCAGAGTTGCGCTCCAATCCTTTGCTCCTCGTTGAGTTCTGTAGACAAAACAAGATACGACCACTTCCTACTCTATTGATATTAGCTTGAAAATAGATCTATCACTAAATGATAAGTTCATGTAACATCAGACACAAACTAGAAAGAAACAGGGCAAGCGTGTCATATTAATGAGAATAACGACAGCAGTACTTACAATCGTAGATGCGAATGCGACAGCTTCGTCAAGTCCTCTTCGTCTAACCCTTGCCTGAAAGATCCATGAACTGGATAACAATAGCTTCATTGATCACTCTCCTTTGGCTAACTGTAAGTTTCCTCCAAGATCATAAGTTTCACATATTCAATTCTTCCTCCTTTCCACCATCATAGAGCCTATTTATATAGTTTGGGAGGAGCCTAACCTCTTGAGTTATGTTTAGAACCAGTTGGGAACCTTCTCCATAGATCAGGGATCTGTTGATGAGAACAAGAATTCGAGCACAACTGCTTCCTAATCTCGAATGTTCCTCCCCTTATTCTTCTCAACAGGCTAACAACTGACCCAGATTAGGGAGCGCTCCTTTAGAAGGGGTCTCAGAGCGTTGTAGCGCTCCTTGGCAATCCTTGGGGAAGCGCCAGTGTTATTAAGATGAGCAGCGCTCCTCCAAAAGGGTTTGGGTAGTGTTATAACGCTCCCTAAGACATTATAGGGGAGCGCCAACGCTTCTGCAGCTGAATTAGGGGAGCGTTCCCTCTCCAAACCTCTGTTTTAGGGCTCTTTTCAGGTGTCAAGAGTCATTTGATCCCAGTAAACCAGTTTTCCTCCTTCAAATCAGTCATGTGAGATGTCATAAGTGCCTCCTTAGTGTCGTTATCATGGCATCATGTCTGAACATTGTTTGCGACACTTGTGATCAACTTGCAACACTTGTGAAAGCTGAAGGGAAGATGCGACACTTANCGATGGCAATGATGGGGTGCAGCGCAGTAGGGTGGGTGCGTGCCTTCTTGTTAAAGATTTGGCAGGGTGGGCATTTCTTGACGGCCTCGATGCAATCTTTAAAAATCGAGGGCCAAAAGTAGCTGGCACGTAAGATGTTTT
This sequence comes from Picea glauca, assembly GCA_000966675.3. Lineage (NCBI taxonomy): Eukaryota > Viridiplantae > Streptophyta > Pinopsida > Pinales > Pinaceae > Picea > Picea glauca. The sequence continues at coordinate 36,640 of JZKD02S2142188.1, forward strand.
GGGCTGTGGCCATACCAGAAAGGTGACCGCCACAGGCGCCAAGGTGACAATCGTTCAAAATGCGTTCAGCCTCTTCGTGAACCAGGCATCGCCAAAGAATGGTGTCAATACCATGGAGATACAAAGTGTCGCCGAGGATGAGATAACGGCGAGAGTGGTGACGGATGCGTCGACGTTCTTCGCGAGAGATGTTGGGCTGAAAATGTTGAGTTTGAAGGTAGAGGAGAATGTCTCCGTACCAAGGATCAGAAGTGCTGATGAGGAAGAGAGATTCATCAGGGAGATAATCTCTAGGTTCAATGTTTTCGTCGGCACGGGGAAGAGCACAGATGAGCTCGGCAAACACCAGGGATTTTTTGGCTTTAGCCTTCGCAAACTCGAGATCAAATTCCTGAAGAATAACGATCCATTTCGAATATTTTCCCCCAAGTACTTGACGTGTCAAGACGTGGTACATGGGGTTAGAGTCGGCCATTATCATGGTGGTGCATAATAAGATGTAGTGGCAGAATCTTTGGACAGCAATGACGGCTGCCATAGCCAGTTTCTCAACATGCGAATATCTGAGTTCGGGTCCAGATAAACTCTTGCTCAGATAATATATCACGTGTTCTTTGTCGTTAGATTCCTCTTGAACTAACACCATCGCAATGGTGGAAGTAGAAGCGGCCAAGTAAAGGATATAATCCTTTGTGTATTCGGGAGGGTGTAACAAAGGAGCATGGGTCAAAGTGTGCTTGAGAGCGTCGAATGACCATTGGGCTGTGTCATCCCAGATGAAAGGGACGTTCTTTTGCAGTAGCCGCATGAATCCCTTAGTGATCTCGGCATAATTGCAGATGAAATGGCGAAGAAAGTTTGCTTTTCCTTGCAAAATTTGAAGTTGGGTTAAGTTGGTGGGTGGGGGTAAGGCTAGAATGGCCTTGATTTTTAAGGGATCCACCCTGATCCTCTCTTTTGAGACGATGAAACCGAGGATTCGGATGGATTCGACAGCAAAAATGCATTTATGTGGGTTCAGACAAATACGATAGAAGCGACATCGAATAAAAATTGCCCGCAAGTGACCAATGTGATCGGGTCGGTTGGATGAATGGGCGGGTAAGTCATTGAGGTAGGGTTCCGCGATATGTTTGATGTCATGGAAAGCGTAGGACATGGCTCGCTGGAAAGTAGCACCAGCATTTTTAAGGCCAAAAGGTAGCTTTCGATAGGCAAAAGTGCCCCAAGGGCAGATGAAGGCCGTCTTATGCTGATCAGCCGATAAGATTTCAATCTGGTTGTATCCAGAAAAACCATCCATGAAAGAGAAGATTACGCTTCCCGCGCAATTATCGATGATCTGATCGATAAAAGGTGTAGGGTAGTTTTCCTTGGGACAAGCTTTGTTGAGATATCAATAATCTACGCAAACGTGGATGGTCCCTTGTTTCTTAGCGACCGGAACGAGGTTGGAGACCCATTCTGTCAAAGGGACAGGGTAGATGAAGCCATATTTTAGAAGTTTTTCAACTTCTGCCTTTATAGCTGCCAGTTTCTTGGGGTGAACCGGGCGGAGTTTCTGTCGAACCGGTTTTGCGTCAAGGTAAGTTTTGATTTCGTGTATGACGATCGAAGGATCGATCCCTGGCATTTCCTCATAACTCCATGCGAAGACATCGTGGAATTCCTTGAATAAAGCGGTATAAGAGACTACTTCGTCGAGTGTGCAATTAGCACCAAGGTTGATGTTTTCCACGACACCTTCTTTGACTGAAATGTCAATTTTGATTGTAGTAGAGATGTTACCCATGTTCCCCTCAAAGAAAGTATCTCGAGTGAGGATAGGGGTTTGTGGAGCATCGGTAACATTGGGGGGGAAGACAGATCGTATGTCTTGCACTTCTTCCAATGGTGGAAGAAAAGAGGATCGATGGTGGTTTTCATCCCAGGGAAAATCATTAATGTTAAGCATTTCCATGATAGATTCGTCCAAAGGAAAAATATGAGAAATGTAATCGACGATGGATGATAGGGAATCTAACCATGGGGGCACTGAATAAGTATCGGGTGCCAATAAATGTGAAGTGTTTGAAGAGGGAGAAGCAGATTGAATGGCTACGTATGAAGCCTCGGCTGGGCTCAGTGGCATTGTGTCTCCAAGCGCATTGAATTCCAAAGGACTAGGTACAACCCAAGGATCAGATGATTCCAAGGATTGATAAGGCATAGTCGAGATCATGTTGACGATGGCAAGATTATGTGCGGTGGGTGGAAGTGGTGTAGGGAAAGTACCCATGAGGCTAGAATCTTTCAATAAGCCAACACCAATGCTTTCATACGTGACCATGTGGTCTCCCAGAAAAGGAATATTGTTGGTAGCAGGGATGCGAGTGTCAGGTGTGCAAAAATCAAGCTGATCGATGGTAACAATTTTGCCTTGATGGGGGAATTGTACCCATCGAAACACCGATGAGGCGACGGTGGTCATTGCGTAAAACCAACTTCTTCCGAGTAATAGATTGTAATCGAGGGGAGAATCGACCACCTCGACATCAATGGTAACAGTTTTGCCACCCAATTGGACGGCTAGGGATTGTAGTAATCCGTGAGGATGGAAACCTCATCCATCAAAGGCGCGTCACATCATAGGGGATTTATTAAGGGCAAGTGATTTCAAACCTTTCCAATAGGCTAGAGACATGACACAAGTAGAGGCTCCCTCATCCAGGATGGTGCGATGAATTTGTTGGTTATGAACAACAACATCGATTTGGAAAGCTAGCTGGTGGGAGAGTCACGGTTGATAATCATCTAGATTAAATGTGATGTAGTTTGATGACTCAGGATCGAAAGCGCCAATGGCAGCTAAGAGCGTCCTACATTGATTTGGACAGTGTTGTAGAACTTCCAACGCGGACATGGCACACGGGGCCTGGGCCAAATCTTCTACGATATTGTAGTTTTGGGCAGCCCATGAATTAGGATTGAAAGTGGATTTCCAGATGGTGCTCTTAGGAGAGCATAGGATGGAGTCAAAAGATGGTTTCTCAATCTGAAGTGGCCCGGATGGATGGTTGACAGATGGAGGATTAACAGAGGATGGTAAAGGATCTGGCGAAGAACCATTAGCAGCCTTCGGCTTATCAGGTTTAACTGGCGTGTCGTATGTCANATTCGTTCAAGACGGTGAACTTGCAAGTGTAGACGTAGCAGGATAGGACTACGGATAGCATAGATGCGGTTGAGTTGATAAACCACGAGTTGGGAGTCTAAGTAAATAATGATACAAGAGATACCTAGGGAGGAGGTTTGGGTCAACAATCCAATGACAGCGTGATATTCTACCATATTGTTGGTTGTTGGTCCTAAACAGATGCCTCCTGGACTCACCACCTCGTCAAACTGATAAATAACCCATGCCGCCGAGGCAATGTTTCGGGTATGTCGGTTGGCGCCATCCGCGAACCCAAAAAAAATAGGAAAGGAAGATGTCATCTGCGCATGAAAACACAGGCACAGTCATGAGTGGCAATGGTAAAGACTCGAGCATGCGAAAGAAAAGACACACCAAACTAAAATACAATAATGTACAAAGTACAGATGCTAGGTGATCTAGGCATA
>JZKD02S2142199.1:34626-44721 GCA_000966675.3 Picea glauca
TATTAAATGTTTGTTGTAATAAATATTTCATAGCCCTTGCCTCAATTATTATTCCTTTGATCTACCTTGATATACCACTTCCACCTATAGCAACATGCAAACCAACACCACCATGAAAATCTGTTGTTCCTCCATTCTTTCGGTTTGTTACCTTGGCGTTCTTGTTTTTGCAACATTCCCAGGTTATTTCTCTCATAATTATTGGTTTAGCCTCCAAGATTTCTCCCAAAATTTTTCACACATGTTTGTTAGCTTCAAAGGGAATCCATCCCTCATATGTTCAATATGATAGACATTCTACTATTTGAATCAACAGTTGAAAAGATAGAATCAACAATTGAAAGATAGGACAATTTTCACTTTTAAGTTAGCTATATGGTAAATTACTAAAATATCCCCTAATACATTGTCTCCTTATATAGTCCGAGTTTTTTGGAATAGAATTAAGAGGAAGTACATAAATATTTGAATGAATTACATTTCCTTCTCCAACAATAAGTATCTCACAGGAGGTTATTCATTTGTTGATCATTTGTTGAGGTAGTCGAGTTGTGGAGGTATCGTCCATTTAGAGTGATCATTTTAATTCATTGCTTATTGCTTCCTTTTATCCTTGGACCGAGCTACAACACACTTCAATGGCCCCATATCAAACCCCTAACTTTATAAATTTCCCAAAGTTTCTAGGAGGAACGATACTCACAATTGAGTGATACTCATAGCCACTCAGTCGAAGATTGATGCTCATAAATTCAATCCAATGGAAAATTTATTCTAAGGGTTTTTGGGTACTTAGATTAGAATCGTGGATGAGGTTCTTACCTGAATGTCAAAATTCCAGATTCTATATTACTTCCTTTTATCCTTGGACCGAGCCGCAATGCACTTCAATGGCCCTGGATCGACCCCCTGACTTTAAAAATTGCCTAAAGTTGAAAGGAGGAGAGATACTCATAGCCAATTTGTCAAAGATTGATGCTCATAAATTCATTCCAATGGAAAGTTTCGTCTGAGGTTTTTTTGGTGCTGATATTAGAAGCACGTGTGGCATTATGAACAGATTCTCTTAGTCTCCCACATAGGTATAGTTGTCACTGTAAGGACAACGGGCCCTCATTTGGGAATAAAGGACACTAATGCCAATATAAACAACACTCCCTGCTCATTCTCCCACCATAGAGATGGAGAAGAAAACCATTTGTCTTCGTCATGTGGAAAATTCAAGGCAACCATGATGTCATACCCATTCCAAAGAGTTGAAGTGGGGAGGTCTGAGGAGGCCTACCACCCGGACACTCTCAAGTATGCTCTCGCGGAGTTCATCTCAGCTATCATATTCATCTTTGATGATGAAGGATCCATCATTGCTTTATCTCGTTCCATTGCATTGTTATTTTGTTTCCTTCTTCCTTCCTGCATATAGTGATTTAATTATGTGTGTGTTTTTTGAATTGGCATCCAAGCTCACAGAGGGTGCTTCGACGATGCCTATGGGGCTAGTGGCGGAATCACTCACTACCTCACTGTTGAAATTTCAGATTCTACTGAATATAGTTGGTGGCGGAAGGGATAGCTACCTAACTGCCGAAATTCCAGATTCTATTGAATAAATATTTCAGTTTCTTCTAGGAATTTTTTTACCATACAACATATATCTCTTCCCATGAAGCGTCCAAGGTTTAATGATTCCATGTATGATAGTGTTTTAGAAGCACGACTGAAAGATTCATTTCCATGCCATAACTCTAGAGAAGCTATCCATAGATATGCCCGACTTGATATCCCCCCCAACAATTGAACTTTGGTTTCCTCTATCTGTTCCAATCATTGGGTTGTAGTCTGATTCCAGTTCCCCTCACTATCCGACGAATATGCCACACTTGGTTCTTTGCATGAGAGTCCATATGTCACTTTGATGCTAACACGTGGATGTGGTAGAATCATAAATATTTCACACCAAATATAGAGATTATTAAATTTAAGGGAATTTTAGATCTAATAGTATTTATTCACTTTGCAACGACATTTGATACTCCATATCAAAATGGTTGGTTCCTAAACGTTGAAACTGTGAAGGAGGAGAGAATGTTTGCTACTTTGGAACCAGTGTATCAGTCTTCAAAGAAGATTGGCCAGATCGGGTGTGTGGTGTGATTGTGTCTGTTGTGAAAGTCACTGTTATCTCTTGAATGGAGCATTGACTTGCAAGTTGAAATTATTTCCTAGTGTGGGAACAAGGATAGATTGTTGACCAGAAAACAAATTACATAGATCTGATAATCATTGCATATTATGTCTAGACAATCTGCAACACTTTGTTTTGTTAGGCTAACTGTCATACCTTTAGAGGTCAGTTGTATAATGAAAATAATAACTAATTCATAATAACTAATGTGTCCAACGATGTCACATGTGGCTCATATCTAATAACTAGTTTCTGATCTTGGAAAACGAGTCACTGAAACTACAAGCAGTGACACCACTGCCATAAAGGAAGGGACTTGTTGCTCTGCAACCCGTCTTGTTTCAGTAGATCTACATAATCATATGCCAAACTAAAAAATTTCACTCTCTAATTCATCAAAAGATGAGGTTCAAGCCCCTTATTCATGGGCTGGTTGGCACCAACTTCTATGTCATCTGCCTTATTTTCATTTTGGGGGAGTATTTCTTGAGAGTTGGGAAGCGCTTACAAACAATTTTTATTCATTGAGAATTTACTATCCTTCAATTTTCCCACAGAACATCACATAGCCCTACTACGATCATAACTCCTCCCAGCCAGGGTTGGAATTTAAAATCCCAACAACCCATCAAATTTGACGGTTTCTGCAAATCAGATCTCGTTTTGACAGATTTAACTAAAAATGTTGATGTTTTGCTGAAATTTTTTAACGTATTTGACAGGAAAATCACCCCATGATGGGCAATTTTCTCGTCAAATTTCATCCCTTCTCCTAGCACATTGTATTCTGTGGATCAATGCAACTAATTAGCACTTTAAATCATGTTATTTGTAGCAACTATTAATCTCCATTTCAATTTGAAGAGTTCTAAGAAATGACAAACCTGCCAAGATAGATGTCCTTAGGTAGAATAACGGATCCCATAACTGCCACGATTATCATCATCAATGGGCTGAATTATGTGGAAAATAAAGGTCATTTTACGCGCATGCAAAAACCTTGCACATAATATGCAATTGTTGATGACACCACTCCCTACACCCAACAATATTAAGTACTCTACGTAATAAATTACTTTTGTATGAAAACTCCCAATCTTGAATTCATGTTCAATCAAAAGAAGCAAAAAAATTATAGAGTAGACTGCACTTAAAAGGTTGATGTCCCAACCTAGCTCCCACTTGGAATAATCATGTACGAAAGATAATATTAGAACTGTAGCATGCAATGTCCCTAGAAAACATATTAAGGTCGCAAGTGAAAGTTGAGTTGAATATTTTTTGAGAACTATAGCTTGCACATTCAAAATCATGAATTAGAGTCATAGGAAGTCATCAAAGTGATATTACCATGTTGTAAATGGTGAAAATTTTGTTTTTAATGAATTTTTTGTGTGAGAATCTTGAAGTAAGAGGTCTGAAGATTCTCTGTTTATCTAAAATAAATGTAAGAAAATTTAGTTTTAGAATTTAGAATTGAGAAAGCTATTGTTAAGAACATTGATACTAATAGCAATATTATATAGTTGTATAATATATGATTGGTGTATTTTTTATCATTTTGAAAGAAAGTTGACAATTCAAAAAATTTCTATGAAAGGAATTATGAGGGATAATAAGAATATGAAGAAAATAGTAGTTTCCTTTCTATTTAATTTTGTGTGCAGGATGTTGGTCAGCGGAATCACAATAGAGCATCAACAAGCAAGATTAAACATGCATAAAACCAAGAACAACAATCACACAATTTGACACACTGATTTATGTGGAAACCCAATGCGGGACAAAACCATGAGGAATGATATTGGGTATTCTTATTATTCAAGAGATAATTACAATAGCCAACACCAACATACAATCATCCTCTCCTCACACACACTTTGTGCTCTCTACACACCTTGCACACGTTTTCACTCACATTGTAGTTTCACCTCTATGGGTATGTTCTCATATATAACATCTATCACTCAGTTACATAGACTGGTCATGAATAGATCACATAGTTACATGAACAATTCATAAATAGATTGCATGCATGTGCATTAACATAGCCACATGCATGTGCATGTGAATGCATGAGGAAATTGTTGGAATGTATCTAACAATATCCACATTGACAACAATTTACCTAATATATCATGCCCTTAATTAATTTATCACGTTTTCTGCAAGACAAGAGAAGCCAAACATCATCGTAATTTCTCTAACAAAACCGGTTTCATAAACATGTCTTCAAAATTCACTTTTATATGGACCTTTTCGAGAGCCACTCCACCTTCATCAACAACCTATCTTAGAAAATGGTACTTAGCATAAATATGCTTCGTCTTACTATGATAAGTTGGATTTCTATCCAAATAAATAACACATTCACTATTGCAAAATACGTTCACCTTGTTATGCATCCTTCCAAACTCACCCAACAAACCCTGTAACCAAATTGTCTCCTTGCATGCATGTGAAGAAACCATATATTATGCCTCAGTAGTGGATAAAGAGACTACATTTTGAATCTTTGAATTCCAACTAATAGGTCCTCCTTCAAGAGTAAAGACATATCCTGAAGTGGATCTCCTCTTGTCCATATCCTTGAAGTAAAGGAATAACCTTGATAAGCTAGATTTCTAGCCAAATGAATAGTACTTTGAATATCGAAAAATAATTTCACCTTATTCTGCATCTTTCCAAACTCACCCAACAAACCATGTAACCAAATTTCCTCCTTGCATGCATGTGATTTGATTACCTGTTGTAAGGTCAAATTTTGCAGGTGACTTTGACAAAAGGAGATACACTTCAGGATATGTATATACTCTTGCATGAGGACATATTAGTTGGATGTCAAAGCTTCAAAATGTAGTTGCTTTATCCACTACTGAGGAAGAGTATATGGTTTCTTGACATGCATGCAAGGAGACAATTTGGTTACATGGTTTGTTGGGTGAGTTTGGAAGGATGCAGAACAAGGTGAATGTATTTTCCGATAGTCAAAGTGCTATTCATTTGGCTAGAAATCCAACTTATCACAGTAAGACAAAGCATATTTCTGTTAAGTATCATTTTGTAAGACATGTTGTTGATGAAGGTGGAGTGGATCTGGAAAAGGTCCATACGAAAGTGAATTCTGCAAACATGTTTATGAAACTAGTTTTGTTAGAGAAGCTATGATGGTGTTTGGATTCTCTTGACTTACATAAAAGGTGATAAATTAATGAAGGGCATGCAAATCGTTAAATCCTAACTAAACTCAACTTACATCATTTATCTTTAATAATGTATATGTATTCTAAACAAAATTCTATTAAATTTCAGAAACATATTTGTCAAAAATATATAATCACGTGTAGGAAAAATAAGAGAAACCACTCAAGAGTGGTGACAACGATCAAAACAAAGCCCATTATCCAATCCGTATTACCAGAGGCAATTGGTGCTTGCGTAGAGTCTGGTTATCCTTGGGGGATTGATGATGTGAAGATCAAATCATCTGAAGAATAGGACCTTTGTATAACGTCATCAAAATTTCTCCCCCCACACAAACGATCATTCCCACCAGCTTCAATCCATTGCATAGCTTTTCTATATTCACCCTCTCCATCCTACCCCAATATAGATTTCCCATCACACCAGTGAAAATAAAAATGGAAAGTGTCTGTGTCTTTATTGTAGAGGTTCGGAGGGAACAATGTGATTTGATTACATGAACATGAGAGCAATGGAGAAAGTGATACACGAGATTACATTACTCAGTGAAAACGCATATGTCGCAAAAGTTAATTTCAAACCCAGGTAGTAGATTTTTTTTTCTATCAATGGTCTGCGACCATGCATTAAGAATGTTCCATATTTAATTGAAATTTCGCGCCAAGAATGCCTTAGAATTTGGAAAGAGAAAACATAGGTGATGAAAATCTCACAATCTATATTATTGAATGAAAATGTATTACATCATTATATATGAAACGAGTCTACTTAGTCAATTACAACAAACCACACATAACTAGGATCTACATTAAGTGAAGTAGAGTGCAACTACGCTACTGACTCTTGCAACTGACTCTTAATCCATTATTTCAAAGTATCCCCCTTAATGGAGAATGGATTGACTTCTACACCTAACATCTTCTTAAACAACTCAAACTTAATCTTTCCAAGAGGCTTAGTGAAAATATCAACAACATTTTCACTAGTATTACAATACATAAGAGCTATTTCATTTGACTGCAACTTTTCTCTAAAAGAATGAAACTGAGCATCAACATGCTTTTTCCTTGCATGATAAATCAGATTATTTTCCATCTTGATTGAACTTTGATTATGAAATTTGATCATTGTAGGTTCCTTTTGCTCTTCTCCAACATCTTGAAGAAGTCTTCTCAACCAAACAAATTCACAAGTTGTTGCATACAAGGCTTTATATTCTGCTTCAGTAAAAGACAAAGATACAATAGGATTCTTTTTACTTCTCCATGAAACAAACCTGGATCCAATGCCAAACATATATCTAGTGGTTGATCTTCGATCATCCGGATTGTCAGCCCAATCAGAATCCGAGTAACCTTTCAACTCAACATCAGATGCATCAGTATATTTAATACCATAATCAAGTGTTCCTTTTAGATACTTGAGTACTTCCTTTGTTGCATTCAAATGGATTTTATAGGTTTCTCCATAAACTGACTTAACACACTCACAAAATATGCAATATCAGGTCTGGTTGTGATGAGATAATTCAAACTACCCACCATCTATCTATACATTGTGGCGTTCACCTCCTTCGAACCATCATCACAAGAAAGTTTCACATTCTGCTGCATGGGAACAATAGAATATTTACACTGATCCATTTTAAATATCTTAAGTATTTCTTTGACATACTTACTCTCACAAACAAAAGTTTGGCCTGTATTTCTCCAAACTTCAAGACCTAGGCAGTAATGTAACTCACCAAGATCTTTCTTCAAAAACTTGTGACAACTACTCCTTGATTTCATCAATTAATTTCTATGCATTTCATGTAATTATCAAATCATCAACATATAAGGAAATCAATACTATATACCCCTTCTCATCAAATTTGGTATACAGATTTGGATCACTTTTTCTCCTCATAAAACCTTGTTGAAGAAAAAAATAGTCTATCTTCTCATACCATGACCTAAGTGCATGTTTTGGTCCATACAATGCTTTCTTTAACTTACACACTAAGTGTTCTTTCCCATGTTCCACAAACCCTTCGGGTTGAGTAAGGTAAACCTCCTCCTTTAACTCACCATTCAAAAATGAAGATTTAACATCTAATTGGTGTAGCTTCCAATGTTACTTTGTACCTAAAGCAATTAACAATCTTATAATATTCAATTTAGCTACTGGTACAAATGTTTCATCATAATCAATACCTTATGTTTGTGAATACCCCTTTGCAACCAATCTATCCTTATATTTGTTTATACTACCATCTGATTTAAACTTGGGTTTGCATATCCATTTGCATCCAATGGGCTTCTTATGTTTAGGAAATTCAGTTAGTTCCCAAGTATTGTTTTTCATTATAGATTCATATTCTTCCTCCATTGCATTTCGCCATTCATCACGTTCATTGTCTTCATTAAAAATCATGGGTTCTATGACATTTGAAATGCTACTCATTAGGGCATAGTCTCTATACCTCTCAGGGATTCGAACCTGTCGTGAAGATCTTATCAACTGATTATCTTCCTCCCTACTTTGTGAAGATATGTCTTCACCTCTAGGTGAACTATGACTGCTTGAAGCATCCATATCATGGAGTCCTTCTTGCAACTATTGCTATAGTTGTGGCTGTTATTGTGGTGGTTGTTGTTGTGATGGTGTTGCTACTCTTCTTTAAATCCTTCATCAAGAAGTCTATGTCATTCCACATGACTATTGTTGTCATGATTTCCTGCTTCCTGCTCATGGAAAAGTACATCTCTACTCACAAATACTTTGTGAGTAGAAGGATCAAACAAATTTTAAGCTTTGAATTCAGAACAACACCCAATGAAAATACATTTAATGGCTTTAACATCCAATTTCTTCCTATTCTCCTTTGGAATATGAGCAAAATCCTTGTACACGCAAATTCTTTCAAATTATGAACTACAGGTTTGGAACCATACAAGGCTTCGAAAGGAGTAACATTATCAAGACACCTTATTGGACTCCTATTCTTTAAATAAACTGCAGTATTTATGGCTTCAGCCGAAAATACATTTGAGAGATTCTTACCTTTCATCATACTGTGTGCACACTCTACCAGAGTTTTGTTTTTCCTTTCAACGACTTTGTTCTGTTGTGGAGTGTGAGGTACTATAAACTATTGTACTATTCCATGATCTTTGCAATATTTGATGAAGTCCCTTGATTTATACTCTCCCCCTTGATCTGAACAAAGGTTTTGATGGATTTTCCTATCTTCTTTTCCACCATGGTTCTAAATTCCATAAAGTACTCAAAAACATCACTTTTTCTTCTAAGGAAATAAACCCATGTGTATCTTGTGCAGTTATCATTAGATAACAAAAAGTAAAATGCACCTCCTAAATACCTAGTCTGCATAGGCCCACAAACATTATTATGCACAAGATCTAACACATATCTCTTTTTCCTATCATTATTAGAGGATAATTCATCTCTGTGCATCTTTCCTAATGCACATCCATCACAAAAAACATTCTCATTCTTTAACATGGGAAGTCCTTCAACCATATTCTTTTTCTGTAATAACAATAAATCTGGATGATTGATGTGGCCATACCTTTGATGCCAAAGAATCTTTGTTGGCATAGTTGCATAAGTCAGTGTGTGATGTGCTTTGTTGGTAAAATCAAGTTTGTATAGGCCTCCTACTCTGAATCCCACTGCAACAATTTTGAATTGGTCCAACAGATCCTTCACTATGCAATAATTATTGAAGAATTCAACCTTCAAGTTCTAATATTTGATGGTGGAAAGAAAGATCATTTTTTTCTTTATCCTTGGTACATACACAACATTCTGAATGTGACAAATAGTACCATTCGGCAATGTCACAAGAATGTCTATGTATCCCTTGATCTGATGAGCGCGGTCATCTCCAAGATATATGTTGGCACCATTATGTGTTTCTTTAAAATTAGCATACCATTTATTATTACAGGTCATATGTACTGATTCTCCAGAATCCACAAACCAAGCATCAATATTATCCATTTTAGCAGATAAAGTAGCGTTAGACACAAACAACGTAAGATCCTATGAATCAAAATTCAGGGTTTCATCAATATCATCACTAACAATAAACAATCTGAGATCATGATTTGAATATTTTTCTGCATAATGACCTAAATGTGTTCTAGGTTTATTCCTAGCCTCATCACTCTTCTTCTTATGACAATATTTAATAATATGTCCAGGTCGACCATAATAAAAACAACTCTTTGACTCGTTCCTATTAGATTGCATACCTTGATTCAGTCTTGGAGATTGTCTTCTCTGCGATGAACTACCTCTCTTCCATTAACTGCCTCCTATGCCTTTGTCTCCTGATCTCCCTCTCCCAGATCTCTTATTTGACTACACTGCCAAACCTATAGTCCGAGGCTTCAAATTCCCACGCCTCTCTTCCTCTTGCAACAAAATACCTATCAGTTCTTCAAAAATAGAAGGTTTCTACCTTGCTGCGAGACCTGTTATGAACATCTGATAATCTTATAGCATACCATTTAAGGTAACAGTGACAGGATAAATGTGGAAAATTGTTTCCCCTATATTTCCTAGCTTGTCTTTCACCTCTTTAATGCGATCGAAAAATGAACTAACAGATTCATTTCCATCCATCTTAATGCCTAGCAATTTAGTTTTCAGAAACAAAATATGATTTGTGTTTCTAGTTTCATACAAGCCTTTAA
>JZKD02S2142210.1:0-15938 GCA_000966675.3 Picea glauca
ATTTCTTTTTGTTTTCAGAAATAAACTCTGGATCAGTTTTGCCAAAGTGATGCTATTCTGTAAGTATTGTTAATCAATAACAATAAGGTTACAAATTTGTTATGATGTTCCCCTTGTATACATCACTGAAATTTCTCTCTTCTTCCAGTCTTGTTGTTAGATAGATAATTGGATTTTCATCCCTACTTTATGTCTTCCCTTTCTTCCTTCCACCCTAAGATTCAAAAATATCGCACCAGAAGTTTTTATCCTTTAAAAAATAAATTCTTTCACTGTGATTAATCGAATGTTATGCATACAGGAATAAGCCCTTCATACATAACACTTTCCATGAGTTACTCCCAAAATCCTGAATCATTTTTTCCCTTAAACCAGCTCACTTCCACTGATGCATAATCATTCTGATATATAATTCCTTGATCTTATGTTCACCTGGTATACAAAACTAGACATTCTAAGTTCTTAATCTGTTGGAAACATATTTCCCTGTGGAGTTGCCAGTTTGTTGACACTTAAAAATGCAACGATGAATACTATGCTCGCGAATGATTGCCAAACTCTATTAATTATTTATATTAATAATAAACTAGTAGGTGGGACCCCCTTGTAGACTTGTGGTGCTATGGTGAATATTTTGTGCTTATACTTTGTTTGATTATGTGATGGTACCAACACAGTCTTTTACAGTTCATTGTTTCAAATCATGGTTTAAAATGATGTGGTAACATGTGATGGTTGGTTGATTAATGCATGGCACTAGATGGATTTGATGACCTCTCACAAAATATATTAAGGCTTCCCTATGGATGAAAGAATTATTATCAGTTTTGGTTTGGCATAGCATTAAACATGACATTAATTGGTTTAAATGGTCTTGATAAAAGACAATGATGGAGCTCTTTTGAATAAAAAAAACTATACACATGCTCTAATGCTATGTATTATTGTGACAAAAGAGGGGCACACTAAACCCTTGCTACTAGACTTATGCGCCATGTTGAATGTTATATGTGGATGCACATGCGGTAATGTTTCTATCAAATTGTTATTTTAAAATGTTTGACATTACAAAAGGGTGGCGCACTATGAAAATGGGATATGGAAATGGATAGGTGGTTGATTAATTGCTTAGTGCTATGGTGAATTGGTTTGCTCATACTTTGAATTGAATAAGGTTGTGTTAGTATCCCTACACGATTTCGTTATTTGAACAAGAAATTACATTTCTTGTAGCTGCCTTCGCCTCATCTTGTAGATATTATCATTTTGATATGAATACTGGATTAGATAATATGTTCATTAATTCTTTAAGTTTGCATTTTCGTTTTGTTTTATGTTTGATTCATGACTGAAAGCATGAATCAAACATGAAAACTTAGCTTCATATTATATTTTCTATACAAGGCTTTCTTTTTAAGGGTCATCATGATTATATCCAATTTAAATCCAACACTTGATTGGCTTATCTTTGGAATGTTTTGGATATTGATATAATTTGTATATGCTTAGATGGTTTTCATTTGAATTATGAGGATTTTTGTTTTGATATATTTAAACCCTTTGCAAAAAAAATGGTTGTGCTAGTAGTCATGTTAATCAATGTGCAACTACTGTACTCTGTACTTAACTCACCTTGCTGGCATAGTGAATTAATGAGCCTCTCATTTCGGGTATAGGTTATTGATTTTGTGTGTTGATTTTTCATTACCAGGGATGGTAACGCTTCATGATCAAAACCTCAATGTTCATGCTATGATAACATAGGGACTTCATTATGGTTGTTTCCCTTTTATCCATTCGGATCTGTTCCTATCGCTCCTACCATCCAAACCTAGAACTGTTTTGAGTCACCACTATTACATCCTAGTCGCATTTTTAATGGCTCTTGTTGTTTGTTTGGAGCTGAATGGCTCCCAGAAATTGTTATCACACGATGATGCAATCGAAGATTTAAAGAGCCAAGGCTGGGATTCCTTCCTTAAAATATTTTAAGGCCATAACCTTCAGGTGACGAAGGCCTTCACACAAAATTTCGATGGATGCAAAGCGAAGATTGGGGATACCCAGTTAGAGGTAACTAAGGAGTTTTTGAGTGAATCCATAGGGATTCCATCCACTAGAGAGAAATGGTTCAAAAACTCAAAGATCGAAGAAGCACCTTGGAGCCTCTTCATGACCTCCAGGAAAATCAATTGCTGTGAAAAAGGTATCCCCATTTCTTTGGTTAAACCTAGGTGGTATGGCATGTTGTCAATTCTCAAACAATTCGTGACCTGTGAGGGTCGTTATGGTTTAGTTTTCCTCTATCATATATGACTCCTTATGCATTTCATTGGCTTTAAATTAAACATGCCTTTCTATCTGTTGAGAATCCTGTACAAAATGTCTAAAAGGTATAAGAGACAGATCCTCAAATCTAGTATTTTCCACCACGACTTGATTAAAATTCTACTGATTCATCATTTGACAACCGTGGGCGATTGTTGGGATGGATTTTTAACAAGAAATGGTTTTCCTATGACCATTCCTGTAGAAATCCCTAAGTCAGGTGAACCACTGATGAAAACACAATCTAACATTTCAAATAATGAACCAAACTCTCTAAACAAAAATCCTCCAGACGAGGTAATGCCAAGTCAATCTTCACATCAAAAACAGGCTGTTGAATTCGATTTAAGTGAACCTACTATGCCTGAACTAGATGTTGGCCAGAACGCCACTATAAAAACCGATGTAAAAAAATATTGCAAACAGATAAAACAAAAACACACAGCATTAGGGTTTCAAAACAAAAGAGCAGGTCGTCTTATTTTGAGAAAATTGAGGAATCAAAACGACGCTCATTTGAGCTCGATCATCCCAATCAAGGTCAATGAGGTCTCAGACTCCGAAATAGAATATTTCTTGGCTTTAGAAGACCTGGATTGTCAAAGATCTGATCCAGCTGAACCCTATGACTTTGTTATTAGTCTTCCACTGTGTATCAGGGGTAAGGAGGGGTTCCTTGGTATGGGCTTGGTCAAGGGAAAATAACGGGTACAGTCGATACATCCAGGTTTGACTGTAGTCTTCATCAACATATCATTCCTCCTGTACATTGTGATGTTTGTTTACACTGGATTGAACAATATTACACTGATATACCCATCCTTCAGGCTTGGATTAAAACATTCACAAATCAAAGTGAATCGTTGAGACAAGAAAATATCGACCTCGGAGTAAACACAGAGAGGAGGGCTAAATGCCTTAAGAGGACAGGGAATATAGTGATAAAAAATGGAAACAGTGTTAAAGCCATAATCAATTTCGAGCTACCCTAATCCATCTTTAGTCAATTGTTGAAATGGGAAAATGATTTTCCTCTTATTATATTCATGTTATCTATTTTGAATTGAATCGGTTTGAAATTAGATTTTGTTTGCTAAGATAAGACTGGCTACATAATCTTTCGATTATGTAGCCAAGTCATTTTTAAATAAAAAATTTAGAAATTGTCTAACTTATTCTTGTTTCGTTTTCAAGAAATAGTAGATCTTGATGCTGATCATCTGGTGGAAACATGTTCGATTTTGCATTGGAATGATTAGTTTTTCCTTTTGTGTTTGCTTTTGTAAAAAAAATTATTAATTTTTGGGAAAAATCAATTCAGTTATGAGTGGTTTTTAGCCCTCTATTTTTGTAATATTTTTGATCTCATGAGATCCTATCCTATCCTAGGATATTGGAAGATGGGATTTAAAAACACTTTAAATACTCTTCATTTTAGAAGGGAAAGACATATTTACTTGGAACAGGTTATGGACAAATGATTTTCAGAACTTAATGGAACAACTTATAACAATTCAACTTTAGACCAATGTGAATGTTGTCTCATTTATGTTTTGCCTCTCTTATTTTGGAATAGTAACGTGTTTTATAGCTTTAGTCTCAATTACATGTGATATTCCATTTTATTTTATATTTTAAATGTTGTCTTTAATTTGTTGTTTCAATTAATTATCATTGTGATCATCATATTGATCATAAGATCATGATTTTTGTCTGATGTTAGTTGATTGATAATATGAACATTTTACATTAAGATTTATATTATTGTGATCATTCATAATTATAAGATCATCGTGTATACTCGTCTATTATTTTGTTCTCATATTATGGCTCCCAACAAACATCCGGAGTTTGTTCTGGAGGCATCATTATCAGCCTGTCATAGATTTTTCTTATAGGTAGAATAGTTGGATTATTGGATTGCACAAAAGACATAGACATGATATAAAACTCAAGTTAGCTTTATTTCTCTTCACTTTTGTTAATTTTCCTATTAGTGAAACAAGATAGTTTTAGATTGGCTTTGACCATCTCTACATCTTTGTTTCGCAACTTAGTTAGTTCAAGTTTTATTAGATTTATAATTATAAAATAGAAAATAGAAAAATGTGCTTTATTTATCTGCTTCTGAAAACAATTATATTTACATTGATTTTGCAAGGCTTTCATTAAAATTTGCAACCTGTAAATTATGTTCATAAGTGATATGTCCATATTTCCTTTTTCTGTTTAATATATTTGTAAATAATCAGATTAAAGTTCATAGATTATTATAGTTTTAGTATTAAATAGTTTTCCTTTTCTCTTTATTTTAGGACCCTATATTGGCTAACGGAGCCATTAAACCCACCAGAACATGTTACACCAAAAGGCTTGGATTATTTAGACAACCCCGGGCCAGACCTGTTCTTCCAGTTGATGGCCTGTCAAATTTGCCCGTCAACAAATGGTGCTAGAAGGAGGGCTTGATTTCAATTGATGGCACGTGGAGGTCACAAGACTCCCCACACACACACTCGTTCTCCTGTCGTAACACGTAGTCGCTCAGACAATAACTTTACGCTTGAAACATCAACTACCTCAAACAATAATCCTGAGATTCCCATTGAACCAGTAACACCAGATCCTCAAGGAGACGACATCCAAGAAATTGTTCGTCAATCACTCATAAGGACACATAGTGCCTTGGCCCATATCAGACAACTTGTAAGGCCACTTAATCAACCCTCAGATTTCTTGGATATCCGAGAACAACTTGAAGGCACTGGTCTACTCTCGAACCCTTTAGGAGATAATACCACCAATCCTATCGAAACACCTACTCTTGGAGTCGGAGGGTTCGGTATCCCACCTTCTCCTCCTAGTTCATCTCCATCCTCTTCAGGAGGAGAGTCATCTGACGAAGGGAGTTCCTCATCCAAATCATCTCAGCCTCCAACACCACCCACACCCATGGAAAACCAAAACAATCATGCCAGACCTTGGCTCTATCAAGATGTCATGGTTGTACCTAGACCGCAACATCCATTGTCGAAACACCCAGAGAAATGGTTGCCTAAATTTGATCCAGATTCAAAACAATCTGGTGAGGATCACATAAAAAAAAATTGTTGGCCATTAGACTCTGAAGTGTAGAGCATGAAGATGTAGTATGCAGACTCTTTCCTTTTACATTTGAGGGCAATGCCTCCACGTGGTATTTTTCCCAACAGCCCCAAACCATTATCTCTTGGGACAAGTTTGAAACTTGTTTCTTAGAGAAGTTTGGAGATGATAAATCTCCCGAAGTCTTGGTTATGGAGCTCTCCAGTCTAAAGATGAATCCTAAGGAGAAATTAAAATATTTTAACTAGAGATTTATTACATTAAAGAATCAAATTCCCACAGATTCAATGCCCGTTGAAAGTCTAATTGTCACATATTATACCAAAGCCCTACATAATAACATAGAAATTTGGGTTAAAAGGTCTAAAAAGAGCACACTATTGGAGGCCTTCGAGGAAGCAAGCCAAGTTGAAAAGGATATACTAATCTTAAAAGACAATCTCACTAGTGAAGTTAAAACAACTTCATCCTCTAAAAAGAAAATAGAAACCCTTACTAGGCCTCCCCAAACCAAAAGTCAACCTGAAGATTTAGACCTAGAAAGATTACAGAAGGCTTTCCAAAAACTATCAAATCAAGTCATGGATTTGAAGAGATCAGTCGAGGAGGCATCCTTAAGAAAAGGAATTTTTAAACCTCCTTTCAGAAAACTTTTTCCTCCCAACTGGCCAAACCAGACCACTGAAGGTCTTAATTTCGAAAGATTGCAATACGCTTTGCAAACCATTCTAGAAGCACATGATAATTTTGTTTCTACCCCTCCTAAAAATTTTGAAGACATAGTTGAGGAAGAAGTAGTAGAAGAAGAAGAATCATCCCCCAATATCTTCGGTCACTTTTCTGACAGTATTTTCCAAGAAAATTTCGAAACTATCCACCCCTACAACACAAGAAGAAAAACTCAGAACAAACCTTCTTCTGAAGTGAGTAATAATGTCTTTCTGAAGTAGTCAAAGAAAGTTGAAATGAAATAGAGTTTAGCAGCCCCAGTTTTGAATATGACTTAAGTGAATATCTGAAAAAACTAAGGGCTAATATTTATGTTTTCTAGCTTTTGAAATTTCCTCTTATTTTGCAAAAAATGCTTCAAAGTATCACAAAAAACAGTAAGAATAGCGATCCTAGTAGCAAGAAAACTGCAGAAATTGGTTCTAAAATAGCCAAAAAGATCCCGACTAAAACGACATCTAAACCTTCAGATAAAAGAGATTTAGCTGAAAAAATTGTATCAAATGTAGATAAAATTGTTTTAGGGACAACGACAAAAAATCAGCAGAATTTTGTTGTTAAAGTTTGTAAAAATGTCCCGCCTTTCTTATTAACCTTTGAAATTTTTAATATGAATGTACATAATTGCATGCTCAATTCTGGTGCATCATCGAATGTGATGCCTTTATCTGTTTGTCAAAAAATTAATGCAGAAGTTCAACCTTCTAATCTCAAAATCATTCAGCTTGATCGGACGAATGCTAAGGTAATTGGTGAACTTAAGAATGTTCTGGTTAGTTTATCTTTTAATCCTAAGGTTCACCAAATTATTAACATTATTTTCGTTGACATCCTTGAAGTCTATGGTTTTTTTTTAAGCAGGGACTGGTTCGAACAGCTACATGGTTACTTTGCCACAGATTGGTCTCATTAGTGGTTTCCGGAAAATGGATATCCAAATAAAATTAGAATAAATCATGAACATTATCTCAACCACACCGTGACGGATCTAAATGATGAAAACGAACCTTTTACCACATCTACTAATTCTTTTGAAATGCAGGGAATAAATACTTTCTTTGGTAACTCCATGACCGAAATTTCTCCTATCACTGATCTTGAGCAGTAATCAGAAGTTATGACCTATACTCAGACATCATCTTTTCCGAATGTGTCAAATGCTCCCGACGAAGCTCAAATCTAGTCATTGTACTTTAACAAATCCAAATCCAAAGAAGGAGTCAATGCAAGATGTGTGCTCATAGATCCCGCAGGTAATAAGACTTTCATTGTTTGTTGATTAGAGTTCGAATGCATTAATAACACCGCCGAATACGAATCACTTTTACAAAGGCTTAGGAAAGCTATGGATATGAATGTACAGAGATTAATGGTATTCGATGATTCAAAAATTGTGGTTAGGCAGGTAAGAAACTCCATACATTACTTGTCACCACATCTGAAAAGTTACCAAACTGAGGTATGGAGTTTAATGCAAAACTTTTCAACATTTAACATAAATTCCATTCCCAGACTAAGTAATTCGGAGGCTGATTTGTTGGCTAATGTCGCTTCTAAACTATTGTCCGCGGAAGGTCTTTCCCCTAATGCATTTTCGATTGAATTGTTGTTTAGGCCGTCGATCCCAGATAACATCACCAATTGGAGAGTGTTCGACGATGACCAGCAGATCATCAACTTCTTGCATATGGAGGACACCTTCCAAGGTGCAATCATTGATGAAGGTAGTCATGATGAAAACCTCCGCAACTTCATGGTAATATCATATCCTAGATCTCCTGAATCGACGTCTGATCTGGTAAACTCTATTCCCAGATCCGTTGTAAGACTAGAGAGGTTTTATGACTTGCATGATAAGTTTAGAGGGTCAGTTAATTGTAAAACGAACAGTTCTACTTTGACTTATGAGACGATAAATTTAGGGACTAAGGAAAATCCTCAAAATATTAATTTGGGAANTAACACTTTCCATGAGTTACTCCCAAAATCCTGAATCATTTTTTCCCTTAAACCAGCTCACTTCCACTGATGCATAATCATTCTGATATATAATTCCTTGATCTTATGTTCACCTGGTATACAAAACTAGACATTCTAAGTTCTTAATCTGTTGGAAACATATTTCCCTGTGGAGTTGCCAGTTTGTTGACACTTAAAAATGCAACGATGAATACTATGCTCGCGAATGATTGCCAAACTCTATTAATTATTTATATTAATAATAAACTAGTAGGTGGGACCCCCTTGTAGACTTGTGGTGCTATGGTGAATATTTTGTGCTTATACTTTGTTTGATTATGTGATGGTACCAACACAGTCTTTTACAGTTCATTGTTTCAAATCATGGTTTAAAATGATGTGGTAACATGTGATGGTTGGTTGATTAATGCATGGCACTAGATGGATTTGATGACCTCTCACAAAATATATTAAGGCTTCCCTATGGATGAAAGAATTATTATCAGTTTTGGTTTGGCATAGCATTAAACATGACATTAATTGGTTTAAATGGTCTTGATAAAAGACAATGATGGAGCTCTTTTGAATAAAAAAAACTATACACATGCTCTAATGCTATGTATTATTGTGACAAAAGAGGGGCACACTAAACCCTTGCTACTAGACTTATGCGCCATGTTGAATGTTATATGTGGATGCACATGCGGTAATGTTTCTATCAAATTGTTATTTTAAAATGTTTGACATTACAAAAGGGTGGCGCACTATGAAAATGGGATATGGAAATGGATAGGTGGTTGATTAATTGCTTAGTGCTATGGTGAATTGGTTTGCTCATACTTTGAATTGAATAAGGTTGTGTTAGTATCCCTACACGATTTCGTTATTTGAACAAGAAATTACATTTCTTGTAGCTGCCTTCGCCTCATCTTGTAGATATTATCATTTTGATATGAATACTGGATTAGATAATATGTTCATTAATTCTTTAAGTTTGCATTTTCGTTTTGTTTTATGTTTGATTCATGACTGAAAGCATGAATCAAACATGAAAACTTAGCTTCATATTATATTTTCTATACAAGGCTTTCTTTTTAAGGGTCATCATGATTATATCCAATTTAAATCCAACACTTGATTGGCTTATCTTTGGAATGTTTTGGATATTGATATAATTTTTATATGCTTAGATGGTTTTCATTTGAATTATGAGGATTTTTGTTTTGATATATTTAAACCCTTTGAAAAAAAAATGGTCGTGCTAGTAGTCATGTTAATCAATGTGCAACTATTGTACTTTGTACTTAACTCACCTTGCTGGCATAGTGAATTAATGAGCCTCTCATTTCGAGTATAGGTTATTGATTTTGTGTGTCGATTTTTCATTACCAGGGATGGTAACGCTTCATGATCAAACCCTCGATGTTCATGCTATGATAACATAGGGACTTCGTTATGGTTGTTTCCCTTTTATCCATTAGGATCTGTTCCTATCGCTCCTACCATCCAAACCTAGAACTATTTTGAGTCACCACTATTACATCCTAGTTGCATTTTTAATGGCTCCTGTTGTTTGTTTGGAGCCGAATGGATCCCAGGAATTGTTATCACACAATGATGCAATCGAAGATTTAAAGACCCAAGGCTGGGATGCCTTCCTTAAAATATTTGAAGGCCATAACCTTCAGGTGACGAAGGCCTTCGCACAAACTTTCGATGGATGCAAAGAGAAGATTGGGGATACCCAGTTAGAGGTAAATGAGGAGTTTTTGAGTGAATCCATAGGGATTCCATCCACCAGAGGGAAATGGTTCAAAAACTCAAAGATCGAAGAAGCACCTTGAAGCCTCTTCATGACCTCCAGGAAAATCAATTGCTGCGAAAAAGGTATCCCCATTTCTTTGGTTAAACCTAGGTGGTATGGCCTGTTGTCAGTTCTCAAACAATTCGTGACCTGTGAGGGTCGTTATGGTTTAGTTTTCCTCTATCATATATGACTCCTTATGCATTTAATTGGCTTTAAATTAAACATGCCTTTCTATTTGTTGAGAAGCCTGTACAAAATGTCTAAAAGGTATAAGAGACAGATCCTCAAATCTAGTCTTTTCCACCACGACTTGACTAAAATTCTACTGATTCATCATTTGAAAACCATGGGAGATTGTTGGGATGGATTTTTAACAAGAAATGGTTTTCCTATGACCATTCCTGTAGAAATCCCTAATTCAGGTGAACCACTGATGAAAAAACAATCTGACATTTCAAATAATGAACCAGTCTCTCTAAACAAAAATCCTCCAGGCGAGGTAATGCCAAGTCAATCTTCACATGAGAAACAGGCTGTTGAATTCTATTTAAGTGAACCTCCTATGCCTGAACTAGATGTTGGCCAGAACGCCACTGTGAAAACTGATGTAAAAAAATATTGCAAACAGACAAAACAAAAACACACAGCATTAGGGTTTCAAAACAAAAGAGTAGGTCGTCTTATTTCAAGAAAATTGAGGAATCAAAAAGATGCTCATTTGAGCTCGATCATCCCAATCGAGGTCAATGAGGTCTCGGACTTCGAAATAGAATATTTCTTGGCTTTAGAAGACTCGGATTGTCAAAGATCTGATCCAGCTGAACCCTATGACTTTGTTATCAGTCTTCCACCGTGTCTCAAGGGTAAGGAGGGGTTCCCTGGTATGGGCTTGGTCAAGGGAAAATAACAGGTACGGTCGATACATCCAGGTTTGACTGTAGGCTTCATCAACATATCGTTCCTCCTGTACATTGCGATGTTTGTTTACACTGGATTGAACGATATTACACTGATATACCCATCCTTTAGGCTCGGATTAAAACACTCACAGATCAAAGTGAATCGTTGAGACAAGAAAATCTCAACCTCAGAGTAAACACAGAGAGGAGGGCTAAATTCCTTAAGAGGACAGGGAATATAGTGATAAAAAATGCAAACAATGTTAAAGCCATAATCAATTCCGAGCTACCCTGATCCATCTTTAGTCAATTGTTGAAATGGGAAAATGATTTTCCTCTTATTATATTCATGTTATCTATTTTGAATCGAATCAGTTTGAAATTAGATTTTGTTTGCTAAGATAAGACTGGCTATAGAATCTTTCGATTATGTAGCCAAGTCATTTTTAAATAAAAAAATTTAGAAATTAGTTATTAGAAATTGTCTAACTTATTCTTGTTTCATTTTCAGGAAATAGTAGATCTTGATGTTGATCATCTGGTGGAAACATGTTCGATTTTGCATTGGAATGATTAGTTTTTCCTTTTCTGTTTTCTTTTATAAAAAAAATTATTAATTTTTGGGAAAAATCAACTCAGTTATGAGTGGTTTTTAGCTCTCTATTTTTGTAATATTTTTGATCTCATGAGATCCTATCCTATCCTAGGATATAGGAAGATGGGATTTCAAAACACTTTAAATACTCTTCATTTTAGAAGGGAAAGACATATTTACTTGGAACAGGTTATGGACAAATGATTTTCAAAACTTAATGGAACAACTTATAACAATTCAACTTTAGACCAATGTGCATGTTGTCTCATTTATGTTTTGCCTCTCTTATTTTGGAATAGTAACGTGTTGTATAGCTTTAGTCTCAATGACATGTAATATTCCATTTTATTTTATATTTTAAATGTTGTCTTTAATTTGTTGTTTCAAATAATTATCATTTTTATCATCATATTGATCGTAAGATCATGATTTTTGTTTGATGTTAGTTGATTGATAATATGAACATTTTACATTAAGATTTATATTATTGTGATCATTCATAATTATAAGATCATCGTGTATACTCGTCTATTATTTTGTTCTCATATTCTGGCTCCCAACAAACATCTAGAGTTTGTTCTGGAGGCATCATTATCAGCCTGTCATAGATTTTTCTTATAGGTAGAACAATTGGATTATTGGATTCCACAAAAGACATAGACATGATATAAAACTCAAGTTAGCTTTATTTCTATTCACTTTTGTTAATTTTCCTATTAGTGAAACAAGATAGTTTTAGATTGGCTTTGACCATCTCTACATCTTTATTTCGCAACTTAGTTAGTTCAAGTTTTATTAGATTTATAATTAGAAAACAGAAAATACAAAAATGTGCTTTATTTATCTGCTTCTGAAAACAATTATATTTACATTGATTTTGCAAGGCTTTCATTAAAACTTGCAACCTGTAAATTCTGTTCATAAGTGATATGTCCATATTTCCTTTTTCTGTTTAATATATTTGTAAATAATCAGATTAAAGTTCATAGATTATTATAGTTTTAGTATTAGATAGTTTTCCTCTTCTCTTTATTTTAGGACCCTATATTGGCTAACAGAGCCATTAAACCCACCAGAACATGTTACAACAAAAGGCTTGGGTTATTTAGACAACCCTGGGCCAGACCTGTTCTTCTAGTTGACGGTCTGTCAAATTTTCCCGTCAACAAATGGCACTAGAAGGAGGGCTTGATTTCAATTGATGGCACATGGAGGTCACAAGACTCCCCACACACACACTCGCTCCCCTGTTGTAACACGTAGTCGCTCAGACAACAACTTTACGCTTGAAACATCAACTACCTCAAACAATAATCCTGAGATTCCCATTGAACCAGTAACACTAGATCCTCAAGGGGACGACGTCCAAGAAATTGTTCGTCAGTCACTCATAAGGACACATAGTGCCTTGGCCCATATCAGACAACCTGGAAGGCCACTTAATCAACCCTTATATTTCTCGGATATCCGAGAACAACTTGAAGGCACTGGTCTACTCTCGAACCCTTTAGGAGATAATACCACCAATTCTATCGAAACACCTACTCTTGGAGTCAGAGGGTCTGGTATCCCACCTTCTCCTCCTAGTTCATCTCCATCCTCTTTAGGAGGAGAGTCATTTGACGAAGGGATTTCCTCATCCAAATCATCTCAGCCTCCAACACCACCCACACCCATGGAAAACCAAAACAATCATGCCATACCTTGGCTCTATCAAGATGTCATGGTTGTACCTAGACCGCAACATCCATTTTCGAAACACCCAGAGAAATGGTTGCCTAAATTTGATCCAGATTCAAAACAATCTACTGAGGATCACATAAAAAAAAAAATTTGGCCATTAGACTCCGAAGTGTAGATCATGAAGATGTAGTATGCAGACTCTTTCCTTATACATTTGAGGGCAATGCCTCCACGTGGTATTTCACCCAACATCCCCAAACCATTGTCTCTTGGGACAAGTTTGAAACTTGTTTCTTAGAGAAGTTTGGAGATGATAAATCTCCTGAAGTCTTGGTTATGGAGCTCTCCAGTCTAAAGATGAATCCTAAGGAGAAAGTAAAAGATTTTAACCAGAGATTTATTATGTTAAAGAATCAAATTCCCATAGATTAAATGCCTGTTGAAAGTCTAATTGTCGCATATTATACCAAAGCCCTACATAATAACACAGCAATTTGGGTTAAAAGGTCTAAAAAGAGCACACTGTTGGAGGCCTTCGAGGAAGCAAGCCAAGTTGAAAAGGATATACTAAGCTTAAAAGACAATCTCACTAGTGAAGTTGAAACAACTTCATCCTCTAAAAATAAAATAGAAACCCTTAATAGGCCTCCCCAAACCAAAAGTCAACCTGAATATTTAGACCTAGAAATATTACAGAAGGCTTTCCAAAAACTATCAAATCAAGTCGTGGATTTGAAGAGATCAGTCGAGGAGGCATCCTCAAGAAAAGGAATTTTTAAACCTCCTTTCAGAAAACCTTTTCCTCCCAACCGGCCGAAACCAGACCACTGAAGGTATTAATTTCGAAAGATTGCAATACGCTTTGCAAACCATTCTAGAAGCACATGATAATTTTGTTTCTGCCCCTCCTGACAATTCTGAAGACATAGTTGAGGAAGAAGTAGCAGAAGAAGAAGAATCATCCCCCAATATATTCGGTCACTTTTCTGACAGTATTTTCCAAGCAAATTTTGAAACTATCCACCCCTACAACACAAGAAGAAAAACTCAGAGCAAACCTTCTTCTGAAGTGAGTAATAATTTCTTTCTGAAGTAGTCGAAGCAAGCTGAAATGAAATAGAGTTTAGCAGCCCCAGTTTTGAATATGACTTAAGTGAATATCTGAAAAAACTAAGGGCTAATATTTACATTTTCTAGCTTTTGAAATTTCCTCTTATTTTGCATAAAATGCTTCAAAGTATCACAGAAAACAGTAAGAATAGCGATCCTAGTAGCAAGAAAAATGCAGAAATTGGTTCTAAAACAGCCAAAAAGATCCCAACTAAAACGACATATGAACCTTAAGATAAAAGGGATTTAGCTGAAAAAATTGTATCAAATGTAGATAAAATTGTTTTAGGGACAACGGCAAAAAATCAGCAAAATTTTGTTGTTAACGTTCGTAAAAATGTCCCGCCTTTCTTATTAACCTTTGAAATTTTTAATATGAATGTACATAATTGCATGGTCGATTCTGGTGCATCATCGAATGTGATGCCTTTATCTGTTTGTCAGAAAATTAATGCAGAAGTTCAACCTTCTAATCTCAAAATCATTCAGCTTGATCGGACGAACGTTAAGGTAATTGGTGAACTTAAGAATGTTCTGGTTAGGTTATCTTTTAATCCTAAGGTTCACCAAATTATTAACAGTATTGTCCTTGACATCCTTGAAGTCTATGGTTTTTTTTTAAGCAGGGACTGGTCCGAATAGCTGCACGATTACTTTGCCACAGATTGGTCTCATTAGTGGTTTCCGAAAAATGGATATCCAAATAAAATTAGAATAAATCGTGAACATTATCTCAACCACACCGTGATGAATCTAAATGATGAAAATGAACCTTTTACCACATCTAATAATTCTTTTGAAATGCAGGGAATAAATACTTTCTTTGGTAACTTCATGACCTAAATTTCTCCTATCACTAATCTTGAGCAGCAGTCAAAATTTATGACCTATACTCAGACATCAGCTTTTCCGAATGTGTCAAATGCTCCCAACGAAGCTCAAATCTGGGCATTATACTTTAACAGATCCAAATCCAAAGAAGGATTCAATGCAGGATGTGTGCTCATAGATCCCGCAGGTAATAAGACTTTCATTGTCTGTTGATTAGAGTTTGAATGCTTTAATAACACCGCCGAATACGAATCACTTTTACAAAGGCTTAGGAAAGCTGTGGATGTGAATGTACAGAGATTAATGGTATTCGATGATTCAAAAATCGTGGTTAGGCAGGTAAGAAACTCCATACATTACTTGTCACCACATCTGAAAAGTTACCAAACTGAGGTATGGAGTTTAATGCAAAACTTTTCAACATTTAACATAAATTCCATTCCCAGACTAAGTAATTCGGAGGCTGATTTGTTGGCTAATGTCGCTTCTAAACTATTGTCCGCGGAAGGTCTTTCCCCTAATGCATTTTCGATTGAATTGTTGTTTAGGCCGTCGATCCCAGATAACATCACCAATTGGAGAGTGTTCGACGATGACCAGCAGATCATCAACTTCTTGCATATGGAGGACACCTTCCAAGGTGCAATCATTGATGAAGGTAGTCATGATGAAAACCTCCGCAACTTCATGGTAATATCATATCCTAGATCTCCTGAATCGACGTCTGATCTGGTAAACTCTATTCCCAGATCCGTTGTAAGACTAGAGAGGTTTTATGACTTGCATGATAAGTTTAGAGGGTCAGTTAATTGTAAAACGAACAGTTCTACTTTGACTTATGAGACGATAAATTTAGGGACTAAGGAAAATCCTCAAAATATTAATTTGGGAA